>CAUYPK010054529.1:0-27940 GCA_963574355.1 Loris lydekkerianus | reverse complement strand
ATTTGTGAATGTTGATTTTGTAACCTGAGACGCTGCTGTATTCCTTGATCACTTCTAGGAGTTTTGTAGTAGATTCCCTAGTGTTTTCCAGATACACAATCATATCATCTGTGAAGAGTGAAAGTTTGATCTCTTTTGATCCTATATGGAGTGTTCTGACCATGAAGGGATGCTGGATATTATCAAAAGCTTTTTCTGCATCAATTGAGAGAATCATATGGTCTTTGTGTTTTAATTTGTTTATGTGCTGAATTATATCACACTGTGTTTTAGTCATCAACTTCCATGTTCAATTCATCCATAGACTGTGAGCTCCTTAAAACCTATTCCCCATCACAGTGCCTTGTGGCATAATAAAATACTAAGCTAATTGAGAAAATAAAATAATAAGCAATTACTGAATAGCTAACATAATCAAATACTAAGAAATACCAAGAAACTATATAAAAATCCCTTCTCCTTTCTCCCCTTAAATTTATAATCATTACCCTGAAGCCTTCACGCCTCATTGTCTGTTATTGCTTTAACCAACTTGTCCTGTTCTAATACAACATGATCTGTGTGCTGACCTGTTTCCCTTTACCAAAGTGACTTGGTTAATATTAAATTCTAAAGTTTTCTTAAATGGCAGAAGCACGTGAAGAGTGATGCTAACAATTAAAAAGAAATTAAAACTAAGGGACAAGAAGGAGCAGGAAAGACTACAGTTCTTTCAGTTCTGGTTAGTCTGAAGGAGGAAAGAACCAAAATGAGAAATTCCCAGCTCCATTTCCTGAGAAGATACAGTAACTGACTTGGGCCTGTGGAGTGTATTCAATACTAAAGAATATTAATGTAGTAAAAATTTAAAAAAGTTAATTTAGTCACTAGGGAGGCCTAATTTACAGTTTGCAATTAAGGTCCCGGAAATTCTGGTTCATTATGCAAGCTATTATGCTTAATAACCCAGAAACTTTGGCAATAAGGGCATTTATAAGCTGATTAGCTTTTCCTACATAAACAAACCTACTTACCTCTGCAAATGTTCTTATGCAGCTAGATGGTAAAATACCAAGAAGTGGCTCCTGGCATGTGCAAATATTTTGTCACTACTAAAGCCACTATTTGGTTCCTAAAAAAAAAAAAAAAAAAATTATATTTCTGCAGAAACAGCCATGCTGACATCAAAGAGGGGCTTTGGTTTTGTTTTTTATAATATATTCTGCAATTGGAAAAGTAAAGCATTGCTCAGGGTGATATTGTGACCGTAAGTTCTTCTGTCATTTGTTAGGAAGGTTTGCATCCCCAAGGCAACTTCCTTCCCAAGAAAGGAAGAAATCAACTAGATTAGCTAGATCTAGGTCTTTCCTGAATGTGGTTGGTATTATCTGCATTGTTTTCTTTGGCAAATTTCCATTTCCTCTGTTTCACTTCCTTGGGAGCCCAGTTTGCAAATCAGTTATTGTTAATATTTGGGTTTATTTTTCCTGTTTTCTCAAGTAAAAATTTTATGAGTATTTCATTATCAGGGAGGAGAAAGCTAAGGGAAGGCATTGGACATCTCCTTGTGTGACACTGCCACTAAAGGGTCTATGCATCCCAGGAACAAATCCTTGTCTTTTCTTCTTGGCCCCAAAGAATGAAGCCCCAGAGAAGGCTTCATGTCAGCTGAAAGAAGGGGAATAAAGAGCTGTACGTACTATGGCAATACACGCCCTCAAACCCAAGAATGGGCAAAATATTCTAGTCCACCATCCTGACTGTGTTTTCAACTTGGAGTTGAGCAATAAAGCTTGGCCATTCACACACACACTGTCTCAAGATTATTGCTAAGCAGTGTCCAGGCAGAGAAGCCCTGGGATGTACAGATCAAGAGCTATCCATAAGATAAACAGTATGCCTTCAACAAATGGGGCACATTGAATACTTGTTATGTGGCAGACATGGTTGTAGGTAGGAGGCAGATAGCAGATTTGCATGGCAATAAGGAAGAAAGGCCTAGTTGGTGACCTGGGCATCTTTAACATGGCTAACATTTCGTGAACCCCATGATAAAGATCAACCCTAGTGAACTAGTCCCTTCTCTGAGGTTATCACTGTATGTAAAACCAACATCATCCATCTTGTTTCTTCATTTTCTTAACTTACAGAATGTCAGTACTGGGGCTCAGAGCTCCAAATGCCTACTCTGGATTTTGAAGATGTTTTAAAAGATGACGAACACGCATACAAATGGCTCTCCAGCCTCAAGAAAATAGGCATAGTACGGCTCACAGGAGCATCTGGCAAACGAGGAGAAATTCTAAAACTTGGGAAAAGGATTGGTTTCTTATATCTCACATTTTACGGGTGAGTCACTGAATGGTTTTGTACTCTATCATCACTAAGAAGGGGTGGTACTTTGGGTGAAGACACAGAAATTTCCATCATTTCTTTTTGATTTTTAATTTGTAGTTATGATGGGTACATAATAGTTGTATATACGTGTATTTATAGGGTGTATTTGATGTATTGTTAGGGGCAAATCAGAGTCATTGGTGTATCCATCACCTCAGGCATTTATCATTTCTTTTTGTTAGGTTTCTAGAGCACGAAGTCAGATGGAAAGAGGCATCTAAAAGCAGTATTTCTATGAAAATGCCAGGAATTTTTAGGAAACCTGAAAGATAAAAAATGAGAGGCACCAAAGATACGAGGCTAGTTACAGGTGGTGTATTACTCTGCTCTGGTTTCCATAAAAATATACCAGAAGATGGATGACTTAAATAAGAGAAATTTAGTTTTTCATAGTTGTGGAAGCTGGAAGTTCAAGATCAAGATCCTGGCAGGGCTGGTTTCTGATGAGACCCTTTTCCAGCTTACAGATGACTATGTTCTCACCATGTCTTCACAGAGTCTTTTCTCTGTGTGTAGCACCCAGCTTCTGTCTCTCTCTCTTCTTCTGTGAACACCAGTCCTATCCAGTTAGAACCTTACTCTTACAAACTCATTTCACCTTAATTAATTTTTTTAAAGCCCTATCTCTAAATACAATGGGGATTGGTACTTCACCATAAGAATTGTGGGGAACAAATTTTAGTGCAGAAGAAATGGGTGGGAAGAATATATTTCTTCAAAACTTTATAAAGTTGAGTGTACTCAGCTTTAATGACATTAAATATCATTAAACTTTTACCTCCCAGGAGTTGGCACAAAGTTGGGTGCTGGGGGATTGATATCAGCCAGTGGATATGTTAAAAAGATAAAACTAACATTCATAAAACCAAGCCTATGTGCTTTAGTAAGTAATGGGAGATATATTTAATCTTAGTCCTGGAACAAGAGGCTGTTTGCATACAAATTTCCTAGGAGGTAACATTAGTTATGGATAATGAAATGCTAATAGTTTTCATTAGGGTATAACTAGAAGTTAGGGTGCAACTCCATTTTGAATATTGAGGATGAGGCCTCATGTGAAATTAGTATAAGTATTCTGAAGATTCCAGAGTAGAGAGTATCAAAAGTGAAAGGGACTTCCAAAATTGAAAGGTCATAACTGGTAGCACACAGGCTGTAATCTGATGTTTAGTTTGGCTCACATGATGTTGAAAGAAAATGGAATTTGTTGTCAGCACTTTAAAAACTGGGAGATTTTATGTTAAATATAGACCTAACTTTTCTTGAAAAATCAGATCTGGCAACAATTAAGCCTGAACACCTACATGCCAACAATCTGCTGCATATAAGAAGAGGCTGCCTTAAAGCAAAGACCCACTCACCCATTTGTCAAAGTCATCCCCCTTCTCCAGACCTGCAAGGACCCTGTTAGCCTTTGAGTTTGCCACCCCTAATATAGAGGGACACCTTGTTTACAGATGAACAGAGGATCAAAAGTATTCAACCATTTGCCCAGTTATTAATCTGTAACCCAAGAGCGCAAAGTTAGGAAGAAAAAAACCAGAGTGTGAATCTAGGTCTGTTTCATCCATGAGCTTTCTACCCAACCACACTGTAAGTAATAGGAAAAAAGCACATGGAAATATGCCTCCAGCCACCAGAGTTAAATAGAACGCTTCGAAATAATACTCTTCGAGGTTGTTCTACTTAATTTTTATTTGCTAACAACAAATTTGTATCTATTCCAAGGCAATTCACAATTTCATAACAGTGGCCAGATCTGGGGCTCTTTGTTAGAGTTCCCTAATCCTTCCCCACCACCATCACACTAAGGGTCAAAATTTGAGCCTTGATGTATGATTTGTGTTTTATTTTGCTTTGTTTTGTTTTTATAGGTTTCATAATGGGGCTTAATTTGGAAGCTGATCTAATATTGTGAAATGTATTGGAATAAATACTAACGTTCTGTTGTCAAAACAAATCAGACCTTCTCACCACCCTTCCACGTCCTTTGTGGGCCTACCCAGCTAACAGGATAAATTGAACCTACCCCATCTCACCTTGCTTAGATCATCACTTTTCTCCCCTGAATCTCTCAAACTACATGCAGACCAAGAAATCCCTTTCTTGTCATATTTCCATCACTGACACCAAGACTTCCCCGTTTTGTCTTTTAGCAATTTTTACTCCTCAAGAATTAACAGGACAGCACATTTCTATTGGCATTGCTATTGCTATTTTATTTGCTTATTTGTTTTTTAGTTAAGAGAATAAGAAAAGTGATTATTTTCTCTAAAGTTATCTTCCTTTTCTGCTCCTCTCTACCATCATGTGCTAAAGTGATACTGAAGTCTGGGTAACATGATATTTAAAAGAAAAAGAGATTCTTAAAATAGTGGTTCTGACAATAGCCAATTTTAAAAATACTGACATCTGTGTCCCATTTCCAGATTTTTTTTTTTGGCCCGAGTCTCAGGACTTATCAAAACTCCACGGGGAAATTCTCATGTACAGCCAAGGTTGAGAACCTCTGGCTGAGAGGAAGGAGAACTTCACAAGAAGGCAGGTTTCAGTGGAAATGAAACTTGGGTGCTTGACATCCTCTGAGCCCTCCCAGTGCTGTGCACCCAATGACATTTACCGCTTTCTTTTTTTCTATTTTGGTTGTGCCTGGATGTGACTTATCTTCATAACAAAATCAGTAGCTGCCTTAAAACAAGGACCTTCTCTTTCCTAACTTTGTTCCCATGCCAGGAAAGCATCTCTCTCTTGTTTGAAAAATAACAGGACTGTGAGGGAGTGAAAGGAATGAATAAATGAGAGCAATAAATAATGGAAAAGAAGTAATAATAGGAGAGAGACAGAAAAAGGAAAAGTACCAGCAGGTTAAAGGTAAACTTTACTTTCCATGTAGATTTTTCAAGGAAGTCTGTGACTACTCTTGTTTAGATACCAAAAACAATAATAGCTTGTTTGTGGAGCCACTTTAGACGTGACTCTCTTAGGAAATTCATACCCATCTGGCACTTTTTCATTCAAGCAGGCATATTAGTTTGAAGAATGTTAAGTGCATGAGCCTACAATGAGAATTTGAGTAGCTGATTTTGGTTCTTGGCTGTCTTCTCAATTGTTGTGTGGTCAGTTGGATGAACAAGAAACAGTAGATTCCAGCATTTCATGTAGTCTCTGTATATAGTAGGCAAAAAAGAAATATTTAATGAATGAGTGTTCCTAGATGTTTTTAAAGAACTATAAACCACCAGATGAATGCAGTAATTATTAGAGCATTTCATAATTATAAACGTATGCTCAACTAAATCCAAATGATAATAGCTTTTAGGACAAAAGCGTATGTCATTTTCCACATCTGTCTTTTTCAGATGCTTGTTATTATTTTGTCAGCACATCATTTAGACCGTATATTTTTATACAACCATGTAATAATTTTCAGTAACCTTTCTGCCTTGATAATGACAAAAGCTTCCCTGGGAGAAAAGAATGAGAGCTGGTAAAGAAATTCCTATTGTCAATTTTGATAAATATACGTGGATGTGAAATGGTATATTAAAAGATGACCTTTTTTGGGGAGGACTCAAACGTTTGATTTTGGACAATGTTGTTTTAACAGAGTAGAGCCAAGAAGGTTTATCCCCCTGTTTTCATACTCCACACACACACACCCAAATTAATAAAAATAACTTTCTAGAGCCCTTTTGGGACAGGTGATATTATTGAAATTTTCTACGTTTTATGACATGATTTAATCCAATGGGAAATAGTCATTATAAACTATACCTATATACTACCATCTCCAACAATTGCAAAGTTAGAATGTTTTCAAGAATGTATCCTACAAAATAAAACCCAAGGAAAGAACAATTACTCTCCATCAAACAGAGTATCTTTCATGAATACTAGTGTGTGCAAGGCACTGTGCTAGGCATTTTGTTTTGAACTATATTTGGGTTTCTGCTTCCTGGAAAATTATCTTGTGTGATTGCTGTATGTGAGTAAATGTAAACACTTGAGTTGGCTTCATCTACATCATCTGGGCCAATACAAATGCCATAAAATCAAGGAACAAACTGAAAAGTAACCCCAGACTTTTGGCATTACAAAGGAGGGAACCATCAGTATATGCCAGCAGCAGTTCCAACAGGGGGGATGACTGGAAGGTGATGCCCTCCTGGCAGGATGAAAGGAATGGTCAGCAAGGGGCAATACCCAGCTAACAATATGACCGTTAGATGAAATGAAGCCAGATTTCTCAATTTACACAGGCTGCCACTGTGTAAGCAGGTGTGGCAGTAAGAACCTAATCAGGATGAAGCAATGCCGTGTAACCCTTCCTCTCTATGCCCAAGCTAATCTAATTCAGACACAAGTCATTTCTGTCATATGCCATTGTCCTCCATTTCTGGTCATACCCACTAACCCTCCCCATTCTTCCCCACTCCCCCAACTCCAACCAAGAAGTGCAGGTAAGAGACAACTCTAGCCACTGTCTCGTTCTCATGACTGCTCCCCCCACTTAACCCCTTCCTTGCTGCATGCATCACTCTTGTTTTTCTATCTCCTGGACTTTTATTCTGCCTGAAGACAACCTGCATGGAGTCTTCCTCTGTTTGAAAGCTGCCTTTTGTACTTTCTTGTCCATCCCACTTGACTAGCTAACCTACAGGGTTACATCTCTAGAACTAGCTCAGCGCCTGATACAATTATCTCTCAGGAAATTGTAATGAGAGGAGAGGTGTGCTGAGATATTGAACACTTCCATGTGGTCAAGACAACAAAATTTTTTTTCATAGCAGTGTCTACATTTATCAGTCCTTAATTCAAAAACTAACTTCATGGGCAATTCAAAGTGAATCTTCTTCCTCCGAAAGTCAAGCAGAAAAGAGAATAACTTTTAACCTGATTTACCAAGATTGTTGTCTTTCCAGAATTGAACCAAGAAGTTCAAATGTGCTTTTTTTCTAAGAATGTCTTACTTGCTGGCACAAACAACTTGCGTTAATACATGTAGCAAAGGTTAAACTGATAAGAATAATGGGGTGAGGCTGAAATATTAACTTTAACGAATAAAATGAAGAAAGGAGGTAAAATTTAAAAAAATACAGCTCTTGGTGGCAGTCAGATTTTATCTTACGGAGTATTGCGCAGAAGTTATGCAATTGCTGAATTAAACTTATAAAGCCAAAAGTTGCAGTGGAAAATACAACTAGATGCATTGAAACATGTATCTAGTTTAGGAAAGAATTGAGGACCCAGGGCCCCAAAGCACCTGTATTGCGTTACTGCTCAGAGAGCTACTCAGGAGACCAAGAGAGAAACAGTCTAATCATGGCTTCCCTGGGGGCTATTTGTGAGTGAACAGTTGACCTGAACTTTTCATGTAACTTCCCAGAGCTCTTAATTCTCCTCTACTGAAGACACGTCTCATTCTTTCTGCAGGGATGTTTTAATACATGCAATGCCTTTTAAGGCCCTTGGATAAAAGTTTGCTAGAAAAAGTGTGAAGTGCTAGTACCACTGCCTCGTCTTACATCTGTATGAATGCCTTGTGTTCATATGTCAGCAGATGAATAAAATAAAGTCAAACGGAAGATGTTTCTAGGAAGCTGTTCATCATAATCCACCAGCCAGACCAGTTAAGAATTAACAATATTTAAATGCCCTCTGGGAAGTACAACTCCATAGCTTTCCGGCACTCACTAAGTTTCTGCTAGCATTTCTGAAATACGTCTTGTAAGCCAGCCCGGAGGCATTTCACACATTAGGTTGTATTAGAGCTTGATGGAGGAGTGAAAAATGTTATTATTCCTTGGCACCTTGCCCTTAAGAAATTCCTCTTACTATTATTAGCACTGCCTCCAAATCTGACTTTGAAACAGCTACTTGTTAGATACACATCTTACTAGAAAACATGTGTGAAGTATGGGGATTGAACAGAGAGAAGGGGAGGAAAATTACCCATTTCGTTGACATTTCTAGCCAAGAAACTGCTTGAGAAAACGACATAGCCCTTCTTAAATAAAAATAGCTTTGGAGTTATGAACAAACAACCTAGAAGCAAAACAGACTTAGGAAGAAAACAAAGCAAATTTGTCTGAGTTCTGAATCTAGTTGTAATCTCATCCACCTTTGTAGAAAGAAAAATCACACTGGGACTACATAATGACTTGTTTTGATATAGTACTGACTAGTCTGTTTGGGGGGGAGGGGGAAGCCTTTAAAATGTGTATTCTAGTAAGTACTACGGTTTCTTAAGCAGAGTAACAAGCTATGTTCTTTCAGTCATTGTGAACCGCACTTTACGTTATCGGCCAAGAGCCAGTCTCTGGGGTTCCCTTTGTAATATTAAGTTTCATAGTAATTAATGTTGCTGCCAACTAAACCACTTGGGTATGAAGTCATCTCATGAATGAAAGGAAAAGTAATTCTGTGTCTTACACTCTTCTAGAAATCACTGGAGGAAATGTATGAGATGACCTGGTAAGGCAATTGCTTCTCCACAAGTCCTCGGATCCCCATTGCCTCCTTGGTTGTGTTCTGTGCAGCCAGGGAGGGCAGCTATTTGGGGGATATTTCTATTAAGAACTTCTTATGTACTAAATATTTATCTCAGTGACTTACAGTCACTATTTTGAATCTTCATAATTCTTTAAGAATCATTATCCCCAAGAAAACTGAGGCAGAAGAGTCAGGCCGCACACCTAAGTTTACTTGACTCAACAGCCTGCAGCCTTCCCTGCAGCTGTAGTAATTTGCTGTCATCTAACATTTCCCCCATAGTTTCTCATACTATAATCATTACCTACCCAATGTGCCCAATTCTAGTCATATGTATCCTTCAGATGAAAGAAAATAGGATTATATGGAAATTTCTTAAGACCAAGTCACAATGATAGCACCGGAGTATTCATGCCCATCCCCTCTTTTATGTTCAATTTATAGCCAACCGTTTATGCAAAGAGAAAATGATAGTTGTCACAGAATCAGATAACTTACCACAAGAAAAGAGAGAATTTAATCTTTCATGATAAAAATCAAAACCAGTATCAAGATTTTGTTTGATGAAATAAATGAAGCACAATTTGACCTCCATGAACAAAAACCCTAATAAATATGCCTAATGTGGAGTTCTCATAAGTTATTTCATTTTGTTTTGCAATGCTCTGCATTGTTAGTTTTTCCTAATGAAGGCTTATGGACTTCCTTTGGAGCAAATTGCTATATCTTTTCTTTATGTTTTCTATTACTACCTGACTTCATTTCTTAAGGAGATTAGTATTTATTAATGCTTAAAAGAATATTTAAAAATAAACACTTCTTTTGCAATTTTACCTCCTTGATTTCTTTTATCTTTTTCAACTCTTTTGAGGTCTGATTGACAAAAGTTATATATACTTAAGGTGTACAACAGGATGGTTTTATAAATGTGAAATGATTGCCACAATCAATCTTATTAACATATCCAGCCCCTCACATAGTTACTTTTGTATTTTGTGGCAAGAACATTTGACATCTATTCTCTTAGAACATTTTGATTATATAATACATTATTATTAACTATAGTCACCATGCTGTCCATTAGCTCTCCAGTACTTTCTCATACCATAACCTAAGATTTGTACCCTTTAACAAATATCTCCCCTTTTCTCCCATCCTAGCCCCTGCTACCTACCATTCTAGTCTGTCACTATGAATTCTCATATTAAAATGTAATACAGAAGGGTGGCGCCTGTGGCTCAAAGGAGTAGGACGCCGGCCCCATATGCCAGAGGTGGCAGTTTCAAACCCAGCCCCAGCCAAAAACTGCAAAAAAAAAAAGTAATACAGAAAATAACATATAAAAAAATCTATAGATTAATGAATTATTTACAAGGTAAATACCCTTAAACACTACCCAAGAAGTAGAACATTACCAGGCCCTCCAAAACCTGTCTACATAACCAAACTAATCATAAACCTCTTTCTCCCCAAATGTAAATGCTCTCTTGAAATTTATGGTGTTCATTCTTTCACGGTTTAGAATATTGTCACCCACATATGCAACCCATGGCATTACAGTTTGTTTTTTCTACTTTTTAGTTTTTCAATGTCTTGTTTTTCTTCCTCCACAACTAGTTCAAGTAAATATAATTTTAGTGCTCAGAACCAATCCTGCGTAAAAGAATCTCTATTTATTTTGGTGGTCTGAAGCCCATTCTCTCATATATTCTTAAGGAAGAACTTAAGGGAATAATATTCTCTGGATTTTTGCATGTTAACATCAGTTTAAGGCCTTTATACTTGAAAATTGGCTTGGCTAAATATAAATTCTGGGCTCAAAGCATTTTTAATATGGTTTTATTGGTAATATGATTTTCTTTTCCTTGTAAGTAATTTACTATTTTTACCTGGATGCCTCAAAAATTACTTTTTTCTTTAAAGTACAGTCATTTTATAAACTATGCCTTGGTGTTAATGGTCTAGGGCAGCTTTTCCAGGGAGGATATGATTTGGTCTTTGCCAAACAATGCACAGTTTTGAATCTTTTTAAAATAATTTTAAGAAATTTTTCCTAAATTATAATTGCTGTTTATGTTCTGTTCCTTCTTTGGAGGACTCCTATTATGCATATATTAAGTCTTCTCCTCTCCTCCTGTTATTTTCTCCCAATTTGTTTTCATCTCTTTCTTATTTTGGTATTTAAGTTTTCTCCCTTTTAACTCCTAGTTACCTAAAGGCCTTATCTGTTATGCTTATTATTATTATTTTATGCTTATTATTATAACCCTAGCTCAGTCTTTATTTAATCTTTATTTTTCTTTCCTGAATATATCATTCCACTTTTGAAGTTCTAATTCTGATGTAGATTATTCTTTCATATATTTTGTTAAAGGCTTTTAGATTCATTAGAAGTACTTACAAAATATAAAATAGAAGTTAGAAATACAAAAATATGATTTTATTTTGGGGGGGCTATGTTTTTCTGGCATATATTGTCTGTAGGCAAAATTTTACTACTTATTCTTTTTCTTCTAGTTAGTCTAGCCAAAGGTTTATCTATTTTATTAATTTTTTTCAAAAAAACAACTCCTTATTTCATTAATTTTCTGAATAATTCTTTTGTTTTCAATTTCATTAATCTCTGGTTTAATTTTGGATATTTATTTTCTTCTGCTGAGTTTAGGCTTAGATTGTTCTTCTTTTTCCAATTCCATCAGATGGCTTGTGAGTTTGTTGATATGTTCTCTTTCTGTTTTTCGAATGTAGGCTTCTAAAGAGATAAATTTTCCTGTCAGGACTGCTTTTGCTATATCCCATAGGTTTTGATAACTTGTGTCTTCATTGTTGTTATACTCAAGGAAGTTAATGATTTTCTTTTTTATTTCTTCCCACACCCAGCTGTCATTCAGCATAAGGTTGTTAAAATTCCATGCCTTTGTGTGAGGTTGAGCATTTTTGTTGGAGTTGAGCTCCACTTTTAGTGCCTTGTGGTCTGAGAAGATGCAAGGTAGAATTTTAATTCTTTTGATTCTGTTGAGGTTTGTTTTGTGTCCTAGGATGTGATCAATTTTGGAGAATGTTCCATGGGACAATGAGAAGAATGTATATTCTTTATCTTTGGGATGGAGTGTTCTATATACGTCTGTCAAGCACAGTTGTTCTAAGGTCTCATTTAAATCTCTTATATCTTTGTTTAATTTCTGGTTAGAGGATCTGTCCAGCTCTGAGAGAGGGGTGTTGAAGTCTCCTGTTACTATGATGTTATAGGATATCATATTGCTCAAACTAAGCAAGGTCTGTTTCAAGAATCTGGAAGCAGTTAAATTGGGTGCATAAATATTTAGAATTGAAATGTCTTCTTATTGTATTTTTCCCTTGACCAATATGAAGTGACCATCATTGTCTTTTTTGACTTTAGTTGCTTTAAATCCACATGTATCTGAAAATAAGAGTGCAACCCCTCTTTTCTTCTGAATTCCGTTTGCCTGAAAAATTGACTTCCAACCCTTAACTCTGAGTTTTAATTTGTCTTTTGACGTGAGGTGTGTTTCCTGCAGACAGCAAATAGATGGCTTGTATTTTGTAATCCAATCAGCCAATCTATGCCTCTTCAGTGGTGAATTCAAGCCATTGACATTTATTGAGATAATTGATAAGTATGGTAGCATTCTATTCATCTTATTTTGTGAGAGTCCATTGCTTAGTTTTGTCTTTTGCATCATTGTGGAAACAAGGTTCTGTCCTTTAATTTCTGGGTGTTTATTTTGCTGAAGGTCCATTGTAATGCTCAGTGTGTAGAACAAGTTGAAATATTTCCTGTAGGGCTGGTCTTCTTGTGGCAAATTTCCTCAATGTTTGCATATCAATAAAATATTTGATTTCTCTGTCAATTATAAAGCTTAGCATAGTGGGATATAGAATTCTGGGCTGGAAGTTGTTCTGTTTAAATAGATGAAAGACAGATAACCATTGTCTTCTGCCCTGAAAAGTTTCATTAGAGAAGTCCACGGTGACCCTGATGGGTTTGCCCCTGTAGGTCAGTTGGTGCTTATTCCTGGCAGCTTGCAAAATCTTTACTTTTTTTTGACTTTAGATAGATTCAACACAATGTGCCTTGGAGAAGCTCTATTTGAATTGAGGTGACCAGGAGACCGATATCCCTCTGAAAGGAGTATGTCAGAATCTTTGGTGGTATTAGGGAAATTTCATTTGTAATATTTTCTAGAATGGCTTCTATTCCTCTGGGGCATTCTTCTTCTCTTTCTGGGATACCTATAACTCGTATGTTTGAACGCTTCATAGAGTCCCATAATTCTGTCAGTGAACGTTCTGCTATCTCTCTCTTCTTTTCTGCCTCTTTAACTATTTGAGTTATCTCAATAGCTTTATCCTCTACCTCTGAGATTCTTTCTTCTGCATGATCTAATGTGTTGTTGATACTTTCTATTGTATCCTTGTTCCCTAATTGCTTCAGTTCCTTCAGCTCTGCTATATCCTTTCTATATTCTTTGTATCTTTCATCTCTTATTTGATTGTTTTTGGATTTCCTTTTGGTTATTTTCTACTTTCTCAGCAATTTCCTTCATTATTTTTATCATCTGTATTTTAAATCCCTCTTCTATCATTTCTAACATTTCTTTATAGGAGGAGTCCTCTGCTGTAGCTACCCCGCGATCCCTAGAAGGGATTACTCTGAACTGGTATTTCATGTTACCAGGATTTTTCTGCTGATTCTTCTTCATAAGTGCTTTTTTATATCTGTTTCCTTACCCTAATTATTCTTTCACTTCTTCTTGCTCTTTAAAGCTTTAATGAGTTCTTTTGTTAGGGGACCAGAAGGATGAGAAAATTGAAGAGCAAGATGGGAAAAAAGATTTTTAAAAGAAAGAAAAAAAAGGGGGGGTGAGTAAAAGGAAATATTGACAAAAAGAAAAAAGGCACTGAAAGAAAGAAACAGGAATAATATAGGTGTATTTTAGGGTACTATGACCCAACCTTGAAGACCCCCAACCTCTGGGGGTGCTAGGTTGGGTGATTCACTTGAGATCAACCACTCTTTGCCAGAAGGATCAAACACAGTACCCCACCTCCACTAGGTAGAGAGAAAAGCCAAAAATACTATAAATCAAACCAAAACAAATAAGAACCCTTATGGGGTAACTTTGGAGGGGGGGAAACAATAGAGGCAGAAACACTGGCAAAAAATGAAATTCTAACTATTAAAGAAGGCAAAAATGGAAGATTGTATTTAAACTAGGATAGTGGGAAAAGAAAAAAAAGAGGAAGAAAAAAAACAAGAAAAATACCAAGGAAAAATGTTGAAATTAAGAAAAAAAAAAAGGAAAAAGAAAAAAAGAAAATTCTCCAAACCCCCAAACCAAAAAACCAAATAGTATATATATCTTGCTGAATATTGTCCAGGACACAGGTCATCTTCTGAGGTATAAGATGTTAATCACAATGTTGATACAGCTGTATGAGAAGGAGACTGGAGGCCTCTGCTGATCTCTTAGACCCTGCAGGCTTGGGAGCCCAAAAATGTCCTCAGCCCACTTAACAGACACTCCAAACTATGAACCTTGGCCAAGCAGAAGCTTTCTAAGGAGAGCGCTTATTCCTGGGATCTCTCCCCGTGTGGCTGCCTGCTCATTCAGTGCACCAAGTACAGACTCCCACTATGCCCCTGAGGGCCAAAGCTGTTAATCTGCCACACTTGGAACTCTGCACTTCCCCAGTGTCTCAGTACCTCCTTTGGGCAGCTCAGTCACTAGATTGCTTGTCCAAGGTCTCCTGTCTGATCTCCGCACTGCAACACACAGGGGCAGCTCTCCCACAGCAGCTGTGCAGGCAGCCCACAGCTCAACGATATTAGCTCCTTTCCAGTTCAGTAGCTCAGACCAAGGCCCCAGACAATATCCAAAGTCGTCTGTACACACCGGCCCAAGATCTCCCAAGGCAGTTCAATCGAGTGCCCAAATCCAAGAAAACCAAAACCACCCACAGGTAAGGCTTTTCCTGCTTGCAGTCTCACTGTTGCACAGCTGTGGGCAGCTTTCAACCAAACAAACGTACCTACCACTTGCCAGATTTTCCACCGCTTCTGTCCTCCTCAGAGGGTCCAGACGTCTCTCACCGGCTTCCTGTGTCACCAAAGGGAAGCCTATGGGCAAAATCCACTGGCCAGAGATGCCTGAAGTCTTCTCTTGCCACTCTCACTGTGCCCAGCTGCACAGAAGCTGTTACTCAGCCGCCATCTTTTTTTTCCCCCTTATTCTTTTTCTAAAATGATTTTGAGTTTAGGGCCGGGTGTGGTGCCTCATACTTAATCCTAGCACTCTGGGAGGCTGAGGCAGGTGAATTGCTTTAGCTCAGGAGCTCCAGACCAGCCTAAGCAAAAGCAAGACCCCACCTCTACTAAAAATTTAGCCAAGCATTGTGGTAGATACCTATAGTCTCAGCTACTGAGGAGGTTGAGGCAAGAGCACTGCTTTGAGCTCAAGAGCTTGAAGTTGCTGTGAGGTAAGCTGATGCCACAGCACCTTATCCAGGGCAACAGAATGAGACTGTCTCAAAATAAATTCATTAATTAATTACTACTAATAATTTTGAGTTTAAGCCTTAACTATTCTTTGTTGCTAATTTTATGTGGAATTTGTGTTTTATAATTATTAAGAGGAGACATGATTCAGAAACCTTCATAAATGTATAGCCTTCAACTATATTTCAAAACTGGTTGATAACTTTCAAGTTTCTCTCCTTCACTTTTATCTGGACCTTCTTTTCTCTTTGTCTTTTTTGTTCTTGTACTGCTTGTTATGTGTTCTTTTTCTCAGAAGGAAGCTTTATCACAGAAGGGAGCTTTGGTGGGTTAATTTCTAGAAATCGTGAGGTCCATACTATCCCAATTCCTTGCCATAAGCCTCTGGTACTCAGCTATATTGGACTGTGGAAATCCCCTCTCAGGGTTAACTGCTGTTCTCAGATTTCCCCATTGCACTTCCCAGTGAAGGCCTGTTAGTGGCTGGGAATTTTCTAGCTCCATTGTTGCTTCCCTCTGCTTTCTCCTACACATTTGCTGCTTTGTCTCTGTCCACTCATAGTGGGGGCTCAAGGGACTATCTTGTCACCTAATTTTGGTTTAGATGCTGTCCATGAGTTTTTGAGTTTTCAATGTAGATGTTCTGCAGGGGGAATTCAGACGGATGTGTTTCAATTGTGTCACTACCATCCCTCCCTTGTTTATTGTACATCTTTAGATGTCATGGAGATTTTCACATCACAGGAAAGGAGTGAGTAAGAACAATACCAGATAATCAGAAAGATGGTTTTGTGTTTGGGGATACTAATTCTCACCTAAAAAAAAAATGGTACAAAATATTTCATTTTCAGGAATGAATTCAATATTAGTGAAGGTCCATAATACACGTAGAACTGAAAAGATGATGAGTGTTCAAAACACGGCCCTTGAAATCTTGTCAGTTGTTCACAAATCACTATAAGTACCTCCCCTGGGAAGAAGACAATAGCAATGATTGATGGCTAATGTAGTCATGATTTAAATGTGCTTGAAATATAGGGCATAGACCAAAATTAAAGTCAATAGTCAATCAGGAAAATAACACAACTTACCATTCTAGAATTCAGATGTTAACATTTTTGACAATGAGCTAATGTTATGAGATAAAGAATATGTTTGAACTTGGTTCCCTAAAGTAATAATATTTTTCTAAGACTTTCCATGATGAAACAGACTTCAAGGGAAGCAGAAATTTGAAGAGATACTAAGAATAACGACAGAGCAAACCTTCCCCTCTCCAGCCACACTGGACTTCTCTTGCTTCCTCTCAGAGGTGATACTCTCTCCCTCCACTGGGCCTTGCCATGCATTATTTTTTCTGCCTGCAATGACTTTTACCCTACTCTTTGTCTTGGTAAATCTACTCAATCTTCACGTCTCCATATAGTCTCACTTCCACACTCTCACAACACTCATACTTTAGCTTTTACAAATCAAACTAATTTGTCTTCCCCATAGACTATAAATGCCACGTGTACAAGTACTATATCTATCCCATTCACTTCCAGACCCCTGTTTTCTGGCACATTATGGGTATCTAACAAATAATAATGGAAAAATAAATATCTGGAGCACTAGTGAATGTTTGCATCTAGAATTCTTATGTGAAAGTATCCCAACTATAATAAGCAATATAATACTCCTTTGGATAGGTAACTTAAAAATCTATTTTATGTTTATTTTTTGCTAGGGAACCATTTTTCACATTCAAATTTTAAACAAATAACTGTGAACGCCGTGACTTGGAGCCAGTGGGGTGAATAATGATGCTCAAAAGTAGGCATTCCTGCATTATCTAATGAGAAGAGCTAGCATCAGGTAGATTGGACATTGTAGATGCTGGTAATAATAAATCTAGGTTTGTACACATAGAAAATCTTTACATATAAGAAGCACTTTGGGGCGGCGCTTATGGCTTAGTGAGTAGAGCACCAGCCCCATATACCGAGGTTGGTGGGATGGAACCTGGCCCCAGTCAAACTGCAACAAAAATAAATAAATAAATAAATAAATAAGAAGAAGCACTTTGAAAGAGAAAACTATTATGAATAAATCCAGCATGATTTTCTAAGTATGAAGCACTAAGCAAGAGTATAAATCTGTCACCAAAGGTATAAAGAATAAATTCAGCAAAAAACAATATTTAAGCATTTTTTAAGCACTAATAGATTCAGATTTATCACAAAACACTGTAATATCATGAACATCTATGACTTGCCATTTAGGTTTGCATAAATCTTGTGAATTAGCATTAAAACCAAACCCAGAATATATTTTCTAAAAATCATGTCCTTAAAAAAGATGTGATAGACAAAAAAATGTAAGGGAACGTTCTAGTGAACTGCTTAGAATAACAAGAATAGCTCAGTGGAAATACTTAGGTTTGTTAAAAATAGCATCTTTGATAAAAACAAGATTAATTATAGTTTCGATTACTTTCCCCAGCATAATAGCTAATAACTGTATATCATTGGATTAAGGTGCTATGTTAAGTTCACCTCTTCAATTTTAGAAGAATTTGGTCCCATTGCTTCTGCTGTAGTCAAGGCAATTCTCTGAAATTCATGTTCAGAATAATATTAGAACCTGTCTCTAATGAGAGGTAAAGGCAAATGGACCTGCACTTTACTAAAGCCCCAGAAGTGGATTTTAAAAAATATTTTCTACACAGGCTGGTGGATGACATTTGTATTTATTTTGGCTGTGCTTTCTTAGAGATTTGGATTTGGGGTGGATAAGTAAAAACAGAGGCATCAACACTCAGGAGCAACCTTCTTGATTTGATTTACTTCTACAAGAAGATAGAAAGTGTAAACCAGATGACATTTTCAGGATTTTTATAGCCTTGTGCTATAATCATTAAGAGAGTGTTTTCTGATTGGAATTGGTGAGCTCCTGGGATTCATCACAATGTGTGAGCATAAACTTGTAGGCTGCACATCCCATACCATGCGTGAGACACTCGAGGGCTAAAACATGTTTATCTTCTGCTTTCAGTTAGCTCAGAGGGCCAGAGAACCACTCAGGTGAAGCCAAGTCACAACCCTATCCCTGTAGAAGCCAGTTAAGGTCAAACAAAGAAAATATCTGTTCTGTGGCTCAAGCTAATACCCTGAATCTCAGCCAGCTCTTGGCTGCACCAAAATTCATCAGTTTACCTTCATCATAGATGGAACCAAGAAAGAGAATGTAGGTGGATCAATGTAAAACCAATACCACTCTTTTTTTTTTTTTTTTTTTTTTTTTGCAGTTTTTGGCTGGGGCTGGGTTTAAACCTGCCACCTCTGGCATATGGGACAGGCGCCCTACTCCTTTGAGCCACAGGTGCCACCCTGCCAATACCACGCTTGTTAAGAAAATCCAAATAGTCGTTTCCTACTGACAGTGTCAGAAGAAGCCCCTTCTTAGTCAGAAGATATTATACAGTCTAAGACTTGATGATGTGACTATTTTAGTCTTCTTAAATCCCTTCCCACATGTTGATTATTCTTGAAATGCCAATGTTGACAGTAGTTTGGATCTGTATTATATATGGGATATGGAACGAGATGAACTTTATAGAGAACAAGTATTTCTTGGCTACAGTCACTGCAATATGATGGATTCCCTGACCCGCATCTGACGTGAGTTGTAACAGACTATATATGCCCCACATCTCCTTTCACTCAGTCCATATTCTAGTTTATGGCCACGTATGTATGGATGTGAAAGACATACAAGTTTTCTATTCTAATTTTAAATGAGAAAAATAGCCCATTTTATCCTCAATCCCAGAGAACAGGTAAGAAACTCTACTTTCTCTAATTAAGAAAAATATGAGGGCGGTGCCTGTGGCTCAGCAGAGCAGGGTGCCGGCCCCATATGCTGGAGGTGGCAAGTTCAAACCCAGCCCTGGTCAAAAACTGCAAAAAAAAAAAAAAATAATAATAATAATAATAATAATAATAATACACTACTGGGACCTGATCAAACTAAAAAGCTTCTGTACAGCCAAGAACATAGTGAGTAAACAAGCAGACAGCCCTCAGAATGGGAGAAAATATTTGCAGTTTATACTGCCGATAAAGGTCTAATAACCAGAATCCACAGAGAACTCAAATTTATTAGCAAGAAAAGAACACGTGACCCCATTCAGGGTGGGCAAGGGACTTAAAGAGAAACTTCTCTAAAGAAGACATGCAAAATCTACAAACACATGAAAAAAAGCTCATCATCTTTAATCATCAGAGAAATGCAAATCAAAACTACTTTGAGATATCACCTAACCCCAGTAAGAGTAGCCCACATAACAAAATCCCAAAACCAGAAATGTTGGTGTGGATGTGGAGGAAAGGGCACACTTCTACACTGCTGGTGGAAATGCCCATTAATACGTCCCTTCTGGAAGGATGTTTGGAGAATACTTAGAGACCTAAAAATAGACCTGCCATTTGATCCTGTAATTCCTTTACTAGGTTATACCTAGAATACCAAAAGTCACAATATAACAAAGACATCTGTACCAGAATGTTTTTTGCAGCCCAATTCATAATTGCTAAGTCATGGAAGAAGCCCAAGTGCCCATCCACCCACGAATGGACTAGCAAATTGTGGTATATGTACACCATGGAAAACTATGCAGCCTTACAGAAAGATGGAGACTTTACCTTTTTCATGTTTACATGGATGGAGCTGGAACATATTCTTCTTAGCAAAGTATCTCAGGAATGGAAGAAAAAGTATACAATGTACTTAGTCCTACTATGAAGCTAAATTATAGCTTCCACATGAAGGCTATAACCCAACTATACCACAAGACTATGGGGAAAGGGCCAAGGAAGGGGAAGGGACGGGGGAGGTTTTGGTGGAGGGAGGGTAATGGGTGGGGCCACATCTATGGTGCATCTTAGAATGGGTACAGGCGATTGCACTAAAGTACACAGCTATGATTTAACAATTAAAAAAAAAAAAGAAAAAAAAAGAAAAAAAATAAAATTGCCAAAAAAAAAAAAAAAAAAAAAAAACAAAATTCATCTGCAAAATGAGTTGAGAACAGAAATTGGAAGTGAATACAAGGTAGAAATTAACCCCATATTTAATTAATATTAGAAAGAAAACCTCCCTGTGTAAAGAATGCTTGCAGCTGTGGATGGAAACAGTGTGGAACCCTGAGTCACAAAGTCAGAACGCACTCCCCACTATCATTGGCAAAACTGAATTTCTTAACCTCCCAAAGGGTCTCTGGGCTCCCAGGCTGGGGCACTGTGAAGAGGACACAGGCAGAGCCTGGTGTACTCTCTGAGTTGAAGAGATGGTGCTGGAAGTCTAGGGAGGCCAAGGCAGCTGGGGTTTGTGGGGAAGAGTACCAGGGTACAAAGAACGTCACACAGAAAGAACTTTGCAGAGGGTCCCCTTGGGTGTTCAGTTGGGTTCTAATTAGTACATGTATGAGAGAAAACTAGTTAAGGCTGTGGGAGGAACCACCTGAAAGGATGAGGGAGAACATTGCTCATAGTATGCACAGTTCTGGGACTAGTGCCTGTTCTCAGCAAGCAAAGGATAAAACTTTGTAAATAGGGCCGTGCCTGTGGCTCAGTGGGCAGGGCGCAGGCCCCATATACCAAGGGTGGCGGGTTTGAACCTGGCCCTGGCCAGCTAAAACAGCAGCAGCAACAACAACAAAAAGCCGGGTGTTGTGGCGGGCACCTGTAGTCCCAGCTACTCAGGAAGCTGAGGCAAGAGAATCGCTTAAGCCCAAGAGTTGGAGGTTGCTGTGAGCTGTGACACCACCATGGCACTCTACTGAGGGTGACAAAGTGAGACTCTGTCTAAAAAAAAAAACAAAAAACCCACAAAAAAGTCTTTGTAAATAATGAGGCATGGAGTACAGTACTAAGAAGAGTATTGTGTCAGTAGTGGAGGAAAAAAATAATGTTAGACTAAATGCTGCTTGAATTCTGACTAACAAATCTTAAAAGCAGGACCCAAAAGGATCAAACTATATTCGAGTAACTTTACATCCCAGGTGGGGAGTCAAGAATATTATTCACAGCAATGGGAAAATATCCAGCACACAATGAAAAAAAAGAAACAATCAGTCAAATCTGCAGAAATGACACCGACAGAATTAGGAGGAATGGATGTTGAAACAGTTGTTGTAACTGTGTTCCACATGGTTGATAAGCTAGAGAAAGGACTGAACTATTGAATTAGGGAAGCTATAAAAAAGACAAGATTGGACTTCCAAAGTTGAAAACTACAATGTCTGAGATAAAAAATACAGTATATAGGGTTAATGGCAGATCAGGTATTTCAAAAGAAAAGATAAATAGATCAAAGAAAAAAAGAAACTGAACAAATCGAACAGAGAGAACACCAGTGAAATGTGGAACAACTTAAGTGGTGTAATGTATATGTAGTTAGAATCCCCAATGTAGAGAAGGGGTTGTACAGAAAAAAAGGTGAAGAAATAATCATCAAAAATTTTTCCAAATTTGATTAAAAGTATAAACTTTGATAAACAGAATTAAAAAGTATAAACAGATCCAAGATACTCAATAAGTCCCATGAATATGAAACATAAAGAAAACTACACTGAAGCACATCATTATCACATTGCTTAAAACCAGCAAAAGAGAAAATCTTAAAGCCAGAAAAAGGCTTACGTTAGGAGGGGAGGGGGAGGGGGAGGAGAATGGAGACAAACTGTCAACCCCAAATTCTCTACCCAGCAAAAATATCTTTCAAACACTCAGGTTGAATAAAGACTTTTCCAAACATACAAACACTGAAAGCATTTATCACCAGAAGACCTGCAGTACAGGAAATATTAAAGAAAACCCTTTAAACAGGAAGAAAAATGATACCAGATGGAATCTTGGATTGACACAAATGAATGAAGGGAACTAGAAATAATAACTACATGAGTAAATACAATTTTTTCTCATTTTTTCAATATATTTAAAAGATAACTGATTGTTTAAATAAGAATAATAATGATGTATTATGGGGCATATATGCAGAAGTAAAATGTATGATACCAATAGCATGAAAGCCAAGAAGAGAGAAATATACTGTTATATAGTTTTTATAATACACATGACATAGTGTAATATTACCTGAAAATAGATTGTTATAAAGATGCATGCTATAAACCCTAAAGGTAGCAATAAAGTAACACAACAAAAGTTATATCTAATAAGCCCCCTAAAGGAGATAAAATGGGAGTATGAGAAATTTTTCAGTATAGAAGAAGGAAGAAAAAGAAGATAAAAAGAACAAATAACAGATGATACAAGAAGAAAAAAAATAGCAAGACGTTTACTTTGAATCTAACCATGACAAAATCACATTAAATATACATTATCTAAATACCAAATTAAAAGGCAGAGACTGTCGGATTGGATTAAAAAAGCAATACCCAATTATAATCTACCCATGAGACATTCACTTAAAAAAATAAAGACATAAATATGAAAGGATAGTGGGATGGGCAGTCTCTAGAATTGTCCCCCAATAATTCCCACCTTCTGGTAGTCATGCTCTTAACCTCTCCTTTTGAGTGTGGGTGAGAAGTTTGATTTGCTTCTGACCAAGAAACTATGGCAAAGGTGATAAAAGGTCATTTCCATGAATAGATTACAAAACATTGTAACTTCCATGCAAGCTGCCATCTTAGAGGCCCACCTGGCAAGTGCTATGTATTGAATGATTGTGTTCTCCAAAAAATTTATGTTGAAATTTAATCCCCAATGCAATAGAATTGAAAAGTGGGGAAATTAGGAAGTGATGAGGCAGTAAAGTGCTCTACCATCATTGATGGGATCGGCGCCCTTATAAATTGGCTTCAGGGAGCTAGCTTGTCCCTTTCATCTCGTCTGCCCTTTATGCCAGGTGAGGACCACAACAGATGAAATCTTGGAAGCAGAGAGTAAGCTCTCACCAGACAATGTGTTCTGTTGGCACCTTCATCTTGGACCGCTTAGCCTCCAGACTCTGAGAAATAAATTTTTATTGTTCATAAACTTCCTAGTCTCTTGAGGATGGCCTTCTACCATAGTCAACAAGGAACTGAGATCTCCAGTCCAATAATCTTAGAAGAACTGAATTCTGCCCATAATCATATGAGCTCGGCAGCAGATTCTTCCTCAGTTGACCTTTCAGTGAGACTCTAGGCCCTGTTGTCACCTTGACTGCAGTCTTGGGAAAGACCTAGAAGCAGAAGATCTAGCTAAGCCATGCCCAAACTTCTGACTCACAGGAACTGAGAGATAAGACATGTGTTGTTCTAAGTCTCTAAATTTGCACTAATTTGTTACACAGCAATAGATCACTAATGCCAATAGAAAAAGGTACACCATGCTAAAACAAAGACATCAAAACAAAGACATATTGATACCAGATTGGCTATTTCAGTATCAGACAAAGTAGAATATAGACCAAAGAATATTACCAGTGATAAAAAGACTATCGTTTCACAATGATAAAGAGTTCACTTCTTCAAGAGGACATAACAATGCCAAACATTTGTTTACCTTATAATAGAGCACCAAAATACTTGAAATAAAAACTGATAAAACTACAAGGAAAAAATAGACAAATCCACAATTATAGTCTGATAATCTAGTACCACTCTTTCAACAACCTGTAAAACAAGCTAAAGGAAGGCAGCAGGGATGTGGGAGTCAAATAACATGATCCAGCAACCTGATTTAATTGATGTGTGGGGCACACTTTACCCAACCATTACAGAATACACATACTTTTTTAGTAAACATGGACCATTAACTAAGATAGAATATATTTCGGGTCATAAAACAAGTCTTACTCAATTTAAAAGAAGTCATATAGAGTAAGTTCTGTAACCACAATGGAATTTAATTAGAAATCAATACTAGAAAAATACCTGGAACATTCCCAAATATTTTTTAAACTACATAACATACCTCTATATAACCCACAATTCAAAGAAAAAAATCAAAAGGAAAATTAGGAAGCATTTTAAACTGATTGAAAGCAAAAAAATACAACATATGAAAGTGCGGGGCTCAGCTGAAATAGTGTTCCGGGGGATATGGACAGCATTAAAGGTCTACATTAAAAAATAACACTCTTAAATCAATGACATTTGCCTCTATACCTTAAAAAACTAAAAGAAGAACCAATGAAATCCCATGTAAGCAAAGAAAGGAGAATAATAGGATCGTGGAAATGCATGAAATACAAAACAGAAAAACAATAGAGAAAATGAATCAACCTCCAAGCAAGACTGGGAGGAAATCTCCCACAAATTCCAGTATCAAGAATGAAGAGTAGTGATATTACTATAGATTCTAAATCTATTAAAAGGATAATAAAGAAAAGCTTTATGCAAATAAATTAAACAGATTAGCTGAAAGAGATATCTCTTAAAAGTTGCAAATTATTAAAGCTTCCTGAAAAATAAAGAAATAACCTGAGTAGCCCTATAGGAGTTGGACAGTTAAGCTAGCAATCTCATCCTGGAAAAAGTGCTACTCATCTCATTGTTGAATATCACTATGGTCACTTTTGGGGTGCTCCTCTTTGGAAGCTATGCACTGATGCCTGCACCTGGTCTACTCTTCAAAGTACTTTTTCTAGGATGAATTTGCAAACTTAATTGTCAGACTTTATATAAGGACAGCTCTGATGGCCATTCCAGAAAAAGTTTCAAAATTGCTCTGAAAGGTGGACTAGGACATTGGCATTAGTGCTTAGCTTCCCAAGGAATACTTTGAAGGTGATCATAGTGATATTCAGCAATGAGATATGTAGCACTTTTCCTAGGACAAGTTCATGAACGTAATTGTCAGACTGTCTCTAATAAAGAAATTTAATTTAGGCTGGGTGTGGTGGCTCATGCCTGTAATCCCAGCACTCTGAGAGGGCAAGGTAGGAGGATTTCTTGAGCTCTGGAGTTTGAGACTAGCCAGAGCAAGGGCAAAACCCCATCTCTATAAACAGAAAAATGAGCCAGGCATAGTCATGGGCACCTATAGTCCCAGCCACTCAGGAGGCTGAGGCAGGAGGATTTCTTGAACCCAGGAGTTCGAGGTTGCTGTGAGCTAGATTGACACCACTGTACTCTAGCCTAGGGAAACAGAGTGAGACTCTGTCTTAAAGAAAAAAGAAAGAAATTTAATGTATAGTTAACAACCTTCTTACAAAACTCCACACCCCAAATAACTTCACTGATAAATCCTATCAAACATTTAAGGAATGTTAATAATCTTCCATAAAACAGAACAGGAGGGAACACTTCCTAAATGACTTCTGAGACTAGAATTACTCTGATGCCAAAACCAGACAAAGACATTATAAGAAAACTACACATCAATATTTTTCATGAATATAGATGCAGACATTATTTTTTTTTTTCATTAAATCAAAACCAACAATATATAAAAAAGGCTAATATCTCACAACCAAGTGTGGTTTATCCTAGGAATGCATGGTTGGTTGAACATTTGAAAATCAATCAATGTAAATCATTATATTAATATTAACAGATAAAAATATACCATATGATCGTTTCCATGTAAGTAGAAAAAGCATTTGAAAAAAATCAATATCCATTGATACAAACTCTTAGCAAACTAGGAAGAGAAAGGGACTTTGTATCTCTGAAAAGGAGAGTCTACTTGGGAGGCGGAGGCAAGAGAATTGCGTAAGCCCAGGAGTTTGAGGTTGCTGTGAGCTGTGATGCCATAGCACTCAACCAAGGGTAACAAGTGAGACTGTCTCAAAAAAAAAAAAAAAAAAAAAAAAAAAAAATCATATGGAAATGCAAGGGAGCTAAAATAGCCAAAACAACCTTAAGAAAGAAGAACAATATTTGAGAACTTATACTACTTGACTTCAAAATCTATTACAATGTTACAGTATTCAAGACAGACTGGCATAAAATAGAGACATAAGGGGGGTCTCTGCCAGGGCATGGGGCTGACCTTGCACATATCCATGCAGGCCACACAGGCAAAACTGCTGAATCTAAGTCTGGGCAGAACACCTTTGTCATCCTTCTGGATTGGATTGGAAGATTGTAAAGAGTTGCTACAAGGCTATTTCTCACTTGCCTCTTTATGTCCCCTGGATTCAACTTAAATGTAAAATTAAACATTTTCTAGAGGAAAACATAAGAGAGTATCTTTGTGATCTTGGGTTAGGCAAAGGTTTTTTAGATATGATAACTCAAGAAAGTCTCTAAAAGAAAAAAAATTGATAAATTGAACTGCATCAAAATTAAGAACTTCCGTTCTCTAAAAGACACTGTTAAGAGAAGAAGATATAAGGTGAAGACTGGAAGATAGTACTTATAAATCACACATCTGGCGAGGGACTTGTTAGCTAGAACATATAAAGAAATCTTAAAACCAATGACCCAATTTTAAAAATGGGTAAAGACAGACACTTTGGCCAGGCGTTGTGGTGGGTGCCTGTAGTTCCAGCTACTTGGGAAGCTGAGGCAAGAGGATTGCTTAAGCCCAGGAGTTTGAGGTTGCTGTGAGTTGTGATGCCACATGAGACTGTTTCAAAAAAATAAAAAGGACACTTTTTTTATTTCAAAAAAATAAAAAGATGCAATCAAGAGACTTGAACAGAAACTTCTCTGAAGAAGACAGGGGAATTGTCAACAGACAAATAAAAAGAAAATGCTCATTGTCCCCACCCATCAGAGAAATGCAAATCAAAACCACTCTGCAATATCAGTGAGAACAGCCCACATCACAAAATCCCAAAGCTGCAGATGCTGGCGTCGATGTGGACAGAAGGCAAATCTTTTTGCACCACTGCGGGTACAGCTAACTAATACAATCTCTATGGAAAGAAGTGCGGAGAATTCTCGACGAACTAAAAGTAGACCTTCCATTTGATCCTGCAATCCCATTGCTAGGTATCCACTGAGAAGAACAAAAATCATTTTACCACAAAGACATTTGGACCAGAATGTTCACTGCAGCTCAATTCACAATCACCAAGACATGGAAGCAACCCAAGTGCCCATCAAGTTATGAATAGATTAACAAAGTGTGGTATGGATACACGATGGAGTACTATTCAGCCATAAAAGGATGGAGACTTTACATCTTCTTATTTACCTGGATGGAGCTGAAACACGTTCTTCTTAGTAAAGTAGCACAAGATTGGAAAAGCCAAGTATCCAAAGAACTGTGGATATACACAGCAACGTAGATGAATCTCCAAGTAACCATCTTGAGAGAAAGAAGGCAGACTAAAGACAGTATTCCATTTATTTAAAATTCTAGAGAATTCGGACTGAACTCTAGTGATAGAAAGCAGATCAGTGTCAGGGCTGGAGAACCAGGAAGCGGTGTGTAGGGAAGCATCAGCGCGGCCCTGGAACCCGCCCTCTGAGAGCCACGTGTGCGCCCTGGAGCCAGGGGATGGGCTCCTTAGAGTACAGATCTGTGCTAACCCTAAGCTTCAAACACGTGCGGCTTGTTCCATCACAACTACACCCTGGCAAAGCTGCTCAAGAAAAAAAAAAAAAAA
>CAUYPK010054527.1:0-63214 GCA_963574355.1 Loris lydekkerianus | reverse complement strand
AAAATTTAAAAAAAAAAAACCCACCCAAACTCAAAGTACAAATTTGGTTTTTTTTTTTTTTTTTTTTTTTTTGGCCAGGGCCAGGTTTGAACCTGCCACCCCCAGTATATGGGGCCAGTGCCCTACTCCTTGAGCCACAGGCACCACCCAAGTAGAAATTTTCTGAACTTAAAAAATAATATGTAGGCTCAGGGGTCCATGCTATAGTGGTTACAGCATCAGCCACATACACTGAGGCTGGCAGGTTTGAACCCAGCCCCCTAGGGCAGCTAAACAATGACGACTGCAACCAAAAATAGCAGGGCCTTGTGGTGGGCGCCTATAGTCCCAGCTACTTGGGTGAGGCAAGAGAATCGCTTAAGCCTAAGAGTTTAAGATTGCTGTGAGCTGTGACGCGACAGCACTCTACCAAGGGCAACATAGTAAAACTATGTCTCCAAAAAAAAAAAAAAAAAATGTAGAAAATTCCAAAATAAATATCATACCTAATGGTGAATTATTAGAAGAATTTCCTTTACAGTCAGCAAAAAGAAGCTATCCTAGTTTAAGTTTGACATTTTTTCAAGGCCTAAATTCATGCAATTAGATAAGATAAATAAAAGAAAGTTATAAAAATTGGATGGTGCCTGTGGCTCAGTGGGTAGGGCACCGCCCCATATACTGAGAGTGGTGGGTTCAAATACACCCCGGCCAAACTGCAACACAAAAATAGCTGTGCATTGTGGCGGGCACCTGTAGTCCCAGCTACTTGGGAGGTGGAGGCAAGAGAATCACTTGAGCCCAGGAGCTGGAGGTTGCTGTGAGCTGTGATGCCACAGCACTCTACCCAGGGTAACAGTATGAGGCTCTGTCTCAAAAAACAAACAAACAAAAAATACGAGTAATGGCAATGAAAATAATTGCAATAAAAAATGTGCAAAGTCTTTGTGGAGAAAGTTATAAAATTTGTTAAAATGACATTTTAAAAGACTTAAATGGGAAGAGAAAGAAGAAATAGGAAATTTTGATACGTAGCTATCAACTATTCCCAAATTGATCTAAAGATTCAATGCAATTGAAATCAAAATACCACCAGGGTTTTGCAAGGAACTTGAACACCTACTTTGAAATGAACGAGCAGGAGTAAAGGACAGAATAAGAAGCTAGCTCCCCCCCCTCAAAAAAAAAAATTCAAAACTACAAAAAATTGGCCATGTACAGTGGCTCAGGCCTATAATCCTAGCACTCTGGGAAGCCAAGATGGACAGATTGCTTAAGTCTTATGAGTTCCAGACCAGCCTGATCAAGAGGGAGACTTCCATCTCTACTAAAAATTAAAAAAATGAAAATGAGACAAGAGGATCTCTTGAGCTGGAGAGTTCGAGGTTGCTGTGAACTATGATGCAATGGCAGTCTACCCAGGGTGACAGAGTAAAACTCCATCTCAAAAAAAAAAAAACAAACAAAAATTAAACAAGGTATTGTCTAGTGGTACCTAAAAATATGGAAAACAGTTAAAAAGAAGAGCAAGGGAATGATAAACTTGAAAGTAGCACTATCATTATCACATGAAAGGTTGGCTGGAAAAAAGAAAAATAAATTAATTAATAAAAGAGTGTACAGGAGGCTTCAAGCAGATGGATTATGTTCTATTCCTCTGTGTGCATCCTGCCCTTTGTTGGAAATTTTTACTACAAATGTGGGATACAAAACTATACATATCATACAGACTTAACTGTTTAAAACTGCGGTCCCTACCTTGGTGTCTGTAGCACAGGGGTTATGGCGCCAGCCACATGCACCGAGGTTGGCAGGTTCGAATCCAGCCTGAGCCATCTAAAATCAACAATGACAACTGTAACCAAAAAATAGCCGGGCGTTGTGGCGGGCACCTGTAGTCCCAGCTACTTGGGAGGCTGAGGCAAGAGAATCGCTTAAGCCCAAGAGTTGGAGGTTGCTGTGAGTTGTGACGCCATGGCCCTCAATGGAGGGTGACATAGTGAAACTCTGTCTCAAAAAAAAAAAAACAAATCAGCGTCCCCAGCTGCAGCACTGGTCTGTGGCCTCTTAGGAATCCAGCCGCAGAGCAAGAGGTGAGTGGAGGTGAACAGGTGAGCAAGCAAAGCTTCATCTCTCTCTACAGCAGCTCGCTGTCACTCACATCACTGCCTGAGCCTCACCTCTGTCAGATCCCCCCACACCTCCCACACTCCATACCTGGAAAAATGGTCTTCCATGAAACTGCTACCAAAAAGATTGAGAACTGGTTTTTGGTTTTTTTTTTTTCTTCTGTGAAGCATGGAAGCATAGGAAAAAAAAAAAAAAAAAAAAAGACTAGAAGTAAATGTACTCAAGTGTTAATCATGGATATTTTGAATAACAGATGTCATTTTTCTTACAACGAAATATTAAGCAATAATAATAATAATGCAAAGAAAGTAACATTGTCAAATAAGAGTACGTCTATTGTAGAATGCTTTGACTCTGAGATTCAGTATGGAGTCATCAGTTAACAAATGTCTTTTCTTTTTCTTTTTCTTTTTTTTTTTTTTGAGTAGTTTCTAATTTTCTGAAATGTACATATATTCCTTTTAAAATTAAGGGAAGGAAAAAAGATACTTTGTTTAACAAGACAAACCTCTTAATTGTAAAGATAAATACCAGGCAGTTGAAAAGAGAAGAGGAAAAAAAACAAACAAACAAGCCACTAGGTATAAAAATAACTTTTCCTGGGTTTGATCTTCAAGCAACAAGTTACAATCTCAGGAACTCTTTTTTCCCCTGAGCTTTACTGGGTCCTGCTCAACAAAATCAGTCAAAAATGTGCCTGTTGGATTATATTGTTCCCTAGGCAGGTAGGAAAGAGAAACCTTTTGTGTATTTAAGGAAAGCACACCAGGACTTATTTTTAGATTTACCGTAATTTGGTCCTCTAAAAGGCCCTAAAGCCAATTGAATGTGGAAAGTTAGTTTTTCCTTCTTTAAGTGCCATTTGTTTTTCTTGGGTTTTTGTTTTGTTTTGCTTTGTTTTGTTTTGTTGGAGGTAAGTGCAATGTGGCCTTACTTCAGGCAGAGATTTTCTTTTAGATTAGCATGTTCATGGTATTCATCTGATTTGGACTCAGCCCCTTGGCTTCGGCAGTTGCTAAATTATTTCCTGGGAGGAGATGAGGAACTTGGAGCAGTGAGATAATAATAGTAGCAATAATGGTCAGCTGGAATTATGGTTCCCTGATACCGATGCAAGAACTGGAACACCAGAAGGTGAATGATCTGCCCTTCTTCAGTGGCATGGAACCCCTGATGCAACTAAATGCCCCAGCCCGCACCCAGCTCTACCTGTGCCTGACTTGCCCCCCACCCAGCCCTGTGCGTTAGCCCCTCTGTGACACCCACCTACACTAGATGTTGCAAGCCAGTTACAGGGCTCCCCTCACTACCTGGTAAAAACTTTCTCATGGGCCAAGTATGGAGAGAAGGGAAAAGGAAGAGAAGAAAAAAGGATAAAGGATAGAGAAGAGGAAAATTATCCTCATAATATCAGCTAGTGCCAGACGCCACCATGGGCACATCATGCTGTATTATCTCATTTAAACCTCACAACAGGTTCAGCGCCTATAGCTCAACGGCTAGGGTGCCAGCCACATACACCAGAGCTGGCAGGTTCGAATCCAACCACAACCAAATATAGTCAGGCATTGGGGTAGGCACCTGTAGTCCCAGCTACTTGGGAGGCTGAGGCAAGAGAATCACTTAAAAGTCCAAGAGTTTGAAGTTGCTATGAGCTATGACGGCATGGCACTCTACCAAGGGTGACAAAGTGAGACTCTGTCTCAAATAAATAAATAAATCTCACAACAATGCAATGCATTAGGTGATTTTTTAAAATCTACTTTTCATAGAAGGGAACTGAGCTTCAGAGTGGTTGTATGACCTGCTCAGAATCACAGGCTCTCAAGGGATGGAGCTAGGACTCCGTCCTAAGAATATGGTTTTAGAACTTGAATCATCCTATATGGTTTTAGAAGTTGAATCATCCCTGTGGCTCCTCTTCTCTATGCCTTCTACCTATCACAGAACTCTTGTTGAGTTTTTCCTTTAAGACCGAAATAAAGGATAAAGAGTGTTCAGTCACCCTCACACATTCAGGGGCCCTCTATTTCCTGAAACACCTGTGAGAATCCCTTGTCAACCTCTGTAATCTTTCCTCCACTTGAGATCCAAGTCCCAAGATTGTACAGAATGTCTGATTCCCTCTACCCTGACCCATGGGCCTCCGCCACTTCAGGTTCAAGCCTATCTCCAGTTTTAACTGCTCCTCTCCTTGCTCTGGTCTCCTGGAATATCTTCTCGGTTCACTGGATCAAGGTGCACCTCCTCCAAGAAGCCTTCCCTAATTTCATTAAATTCATTAGCACATTCATTCAATCAACACGTTATTAAACAGCTGCCATGCAACAAATGCCATCAATTAAATAAGCAATAATTTTACAATATCCCATTGAAACTTACCAAGAAGGCCAAGAAAGCTTCCTTGAAGACTCAGTGACTTCCCAGTGGTCTGAGGAGGGATTAAGAGAAGTTAACCTGAAAAAAATGGAGGAGATGAAGAATGCTGCTAAGAGGACCAGACCATGGAGACACCATAAACTGACACAATGAACAAGGACAAGGTACGTCACCAGGCCCTCTAAAGCTCAGTCACACCTGCCTCAGAAAGCAGGAAGTGGTGCTTGCCATGTTGTCAGAGCACAGTGCAACTGTATTTGTAAAACCCTCGGCACAAACTCTGTCATAGAGTAGACTCTCATTAAATGGCCTATCACTTATGAAAGATTTTTCTTTTGGGAAATAGAAATAATCTCGGGTACCAAAATAATTATGTGTAACTTTTGTAGGTATCAGAGTTTCAGAGCAATAGTAGACTGTTATGGACCAGGTCCACTCCAGATCCCTGAGGCACCATGTCTATTACTGGTGTCCCTGTTAGAAGTTCCATGGAAGAAAGGGCTTTCTCTCATGTTCCCCAGTGCTGAAGCATCTGGGAATGTTTGTTCAATGTTTAATGGCTTGACTCAACTACTAGACCAATGGTCTCAAAGACTGGGAACCATTACCATCGCTGGGAACATACTGGAATTCTCAGGCTCCACTCTGGGCCTACTGAATCAGAAACTCTGAGGGTAGAGTTCAGGGATTGGTGTCTTAACAAGACTTCCAGGCAATGCTCGAGTCTGAGCAGCACTGCTCTGGAAAGAGCTCCTAGGGAGCAGGGATTGGCTCACTTGATTCTAAGCACACACCCTGGGCAAACTCATCAGGACTGAGAAATGGATTGTTCCTCCTAGAATTTAAGTCCTACTGCAAAACTCAAGCCCACATGAAGAATATTAGGACAAAACTATCCCAAGGAAGATGACCTCCTCCCTCCACCACCCTCCAGATGGGAGCTTCTACTTTTGCCAAGGATGCCCTTCTCTCTGGGTACAGTCAAGTCCTAACTCAAAAGTCCCCTCCTCTGAAAGCCCTGGGAAGCAACTCTAAGATGAGATGTATTGCTCCCTTCCCTGTGCTCCCAGGGTACAAGGTACAAGCTTTCATTACAGCCAGCATCCCATGATGGTGTATGAATTCATTTAGAAATATCTCCCCTCTCAACAGGAAGCAGAGGGGAGGGGAGGGGGGAAGGCAGGGGAGGACGGGTATTTGGTAGGATCTCACGTAATATACACAATGCAAGGGTACATTTCAAAACAACTAAGAGTATATGATAAACGTCATACCACAAAAATAAGTAAATGAGGGGATGGTTATGTTAATTAGTTTGATTTAGCATTCCACATTATATATCAAATCATCACATTGTACCCCATAAATATATACAGTTATGATTTAATAAAAATTAAAAAAAAGAAGAGAAATATCTCCCCTCTCAACATGTGCTGTCCAATAAGGCACGGTGGGGCTGAGAAAAATTGAAGTGTCAAATCCACACTGGAGTTTGAAAATAGAGTACAAATTTTCTAATTTAAAATTTTCCTTTTGGCCAGATGTGGTGTCTCATGCCTATAATCCTAACACTCTGGGAGGCCAAGGCTGAAGGATGGCTAGAGCTCAGGAATTCAAGACCAGCCTGAGCAACAGAGTAAGACCCTATCAGTAGTAAAAATAGAAAAATTAGTGTGGTGTCATGGCAGATACCTGTAATCCCAGCTATTTGGGAGACTGAGGCAAGAGGATCCTTTGAGCCCAGGAGTTGAGGTTGCTATGAGCTAGGGTGATGCCATGGCACTCTAGCCTGGGCAATGGAGTGAGACTATGTCTCAAAAATAATAATAATAATAATAGGACGGTGCCTGTGGCTCAAAGGAGTAGGACACAAGCCCCATATGCTAGAGGTAGCAGGTTCAAACCCAGCCCCTGCCAAAAACTGCAAATAATAATAATAATAATAATAAGCATTTTCATTTTGATTACATGGTAAAATGACATTTTGTATATATTTCATTAAATATAGTATTAAATTAATTTCACCTCTTTCCTTTCAGTTTTCTAGTGTGGTGACCAGACACATACACCATGCATTCCTTAATAATCGGGATACATTCTGAGAAAAGTGTTGGTGGGTGATTTTGTCATTGTGGGACCATCACGGAGTATACTTACACAAACATATCAATACTTGTAGATGATACAGCCTCCTACACACCTAAGCTGTATGGTTTAGCCTCTGGCTTGTAGGCTACAAACTCACACAGCACATAACTGTGCTGAATACTGTTGCAACTGTAACACAGTGGTAGGTATCCATGTATCTAAACATGCCCATACGTAGAAAAGGTACAGTAAAAGTAAATGTACGTGTATCACCACATATAATCTTCTGGGACCACCATCTTATATTTGGTCCATCGTTAACTGAAAAGTTGTTACATGGCGCATGACTGTATGTGGCTCAGATCGCAACCCTTTTGGGCAGTGGTCTCCAGGGAGTCAGCACCCCCACTACAGCAGGGGCCAGGGCTGGTTCACCTCTGGACCCCAATGTCTATTCCCTCTCTTGAATGCAGTAGATATTCAAGAAACAAGTGTAGAAAAGCAAAAGCATTCATGAGTTCTTCAAAGTCTAGAAAGAATTGTTTATCTTTTCAACCACAGATGCATTGATATCAACATCTGGGACTGATTCCAGTTTGTTCCAACTCAAAAATCAAAGAGAGAAACCAAGTTGGGGGGATCTGAAGACCCTGGCTCAGAGGCTGGCCTTTAAGTCTCCAAATGATTACTTGCAACTCAGTCTTCTTAAAGCCAATAATTGCTACATGCCCAACCCCCAGGCTCTTTGGGGAACTGAATGAGAAAATAAATAAGATGCTATTGAAGAAACTATTAGCACTGGAGGAGGGTGAGAAATTAGCCTCCAGCCCCTACTCCCCCCATCCTTTGCCTTCCTGTTGTCTGGCCTAGATTTTCTGGAAAGCTACAGAATGTGCAAACATTGTGTTCCCCAGATTTATAGCTCATTTTATGTTTTGGGGGAGTCTAGAAGCTTTACACGCACTATTGTTCGTCTTATCTTTATTTAAATAGGATTTCTCTCCACTAAGAGAATTCAGGGAAAAGGGAATGGGAAGAAGCTGCTAAGAGGAAGAAAGCTCCTATCCCCTCTCAGCTACTTATCTGAAGTTTGACTCTCATTCCACATCTAGGGAACTGTGGGGAAAGTTGAAAGTTTAGTTTAGGCTTGCAAAGTATCAAGACATTCAGCAGCCTGCCAGATGTCTAATTCCACAGCTGTCGTTGATGTAATTACAGTCAATCCTCATTATTCCACATTTACAAATTTACCAACTCATAAAAATTTATTTGCAACCCCCCAAATCAATACTTAACAGCTCTTTCGTGGTCATTCACGAACATCTGAAAAGCAGTGAAAAATTTGAATCGCCCACATATGTTCCCAGCCAAGGTTTTTTACAAGGTGATGCTCTCTTATTTCAGCTCCCTTGCTATAAACAAATGTCCCTTTTGCAATCTATTTGGTGCCACGTTTTGTGTATATTTGTGCTTTATGCTGATTTCACTGTTTAAGCTTGCTGGTGTTCCCAAGCCTAAGAAGGCTGTGATGTATCTTACAGAGCTAAAATTCATTCAAGCATTATAATGCTGTTGCCTGTGAATTCAATGTTAATGAATCAACAATATATATAAATAAGGTATCTTCAAACAGAAACACACATACAACATAGATGTGTATTAATTGGTGGACGAAAACTTTGTGACCAGAGACTCAAAGGGAGCTCACCCTATATTTCCCCTGGCAACAATGATTTGGTATTCAGTAATTCACTGTTCACAGCAACTTACAAGAACTCAGCTGGCTGGATGCAGTGACTCATGCCTGTAATCCTAGCACTCTGAGAGGCCATGGAGGGAGACTCACCTGAGGACAGGAGTTCGAAACCTGGCTGGGCAACAGAGCAAGACCCTGTCTCTACAAGAATAGAAAAATAAGCCTGGCATGGTGGTATGCACCTGTAGTCCCAGATCCTACCGAGGCAGAGACGGAAGGATCCTTCGCGCCCAGAAGTTCAAGGCTAAACTATGAGGATACCATTGTACTGTAGCCCGGGTGAGAGAAACTGTCTCAATATATATATATTTTTTGGCAGAGGAATGAATCCTTTTCTAGAACATTATGCAAGTATTGTGTATCTATGTGCATGTGTATGTGTGTCTGTGAGAGAGAGAGACTGACAATGGTATTTACAAACTAAGGTCATGCTGCTCATGTTTTATGGCTTACTTTTTATCAGTTGGCTAACATGTTGCAAACGTGTTATCAATGTTAATAAATACGGAGCTCTGTTATTATCTTTGACAACTCCGTAGTACTCCATTAAATGAATATACAACAATATACTAAATCCTTCTTTTATGGAAGGATTTATGTGTCCGTGTGTTTTAAAGATCGTTCTAAAATAAATATTATTACTTATTATAAAGTCAATATTTGGTCAGACAGGACATTTGGAAAATACAGAAACATGAGGTTTTTTATTTTAACTTTCTTATAAAAAATAATTTTGAATCAACATGAATTATCTAGAATAACAAGAAACTAATTTTACTGGACATCCAAGAAATTCCAGACTTGATAGTAATGCCTATTTGAAAATGAGCAAAACCAGGGCTGTTTTCCTGGTAGCTAACCTCGTCCTCCTCTTCTTTCTCGTAAAGAAAAATCCAGATACCATAATGCTGACTACCAGAGAATTGCATTACACAGAACTGAATTTGTCTTAGGACACAAGTATTTTTTTTTTTTTTTTTTTATTAAAGCAAAAGAATTCTATAAGACAAAGAGAAATACACCCAATTTCTTTGAAAATGGTTTGGTCTGACATTCTCACACTAAATGAATTTTGGAAACATATGTTTTAGATAAATACAAAAAGGGTGATAAACAAAGGTTAATTTTCTACATCACATACTTCTTTAAAACTCGCAATTTTTTTTAATGAATGTATTTTTATCAGAACAAAGTAAAAGTATTTTTTCTTTTTTTAATGTTTATGTTACATTTTCCATATTGTTTTTTTGTTTGTTTTTTTGAGACAGAGTTTCACTTTGTCACCCTTGGTAGAGTGTTGTGGCATCACACAGCTCACAGCAACCTCCAGCTCTTGGGCTTGGGCGATTCTCTTGCCTCAGCCTCCCGAGTAGCTGGGACTACAGGTGCCCTAAGCCACAACGCCCGGCTATGTTTTTGTTGCAGTTTGGCAGGGGCCGGGTTTGAACCCGCCACCCTTGGTATATTGGGCCAGCGCCCTACTCACTGAGCCACAGGCGCCACCCTTCATTTTTTATTTTTTATTTCAGGTTAATGTGAGGGTATAAACAACCAGGTCACAATATTTGGATTTTTTATAATTTTTTTTATTTTTTTATTTTTTTATTATTAAATCATAGCTGTGTACATTAACATGATGTATGATCATGGGGCATCATACACTGGTTTTATAGACCATTTGACACATTTTTATCACACTGGTTAACATAGCCTTTTACAATATTTGGATTTCTGAAGTAAAGTTGGTCTTATAGTTGTATCCAATAAAAGTATTTTTTAAAGTCATGAAAAGCTGGCTGTCACCAGCCTAAGCAAGAGCAAAACCCTTACTCCACTAAAAATAGAAAAATTAACCAGGTGTTGGGGTAGGTACCTGGAGTCCCAATACTTGGAAGGCTGAAGTAGAAGGACCACTTGAGCCCAGGAGTTTGAGGTTGCTATGTGCTAGGCTGATCCTGGGCAAAAGAGTAAGACTCTGTCTCAAAAAACAACAGCAACAACAAAAAATAAATAAATGAAAAACCATGAGAAGCTGAAAGAAAAATAAAATCACTTCTATTCTCAGCACCTACTACCAACATTTTGGTGTATTTCCCTGCAATCTTTTTCCATGCATACTTAGTAGCCTATTTTTATATAACTGGAACAATAGAATAAATATAATTTTATATCATACTTATTCTAATCATAATATAAGCATTTTCCATTTATAAACTTTTCATAAGCATTTTTAATGGCTGTATAATATTCCATTGGGCAGTATGTACTAGTTTATATAATGTTACCCCTATGTTCAAATACTTAGATCGTTTTGACTTTTTCTCTGTTATACATAAAGTTTTTATCTCAGTATGTGAATCTAAGTCTGCAGTTTGGATTACTTCCTTATGAGAGATTCCCAGAAATGGAATGACTAGCTCCAAGGCAGTGAACATTTTTCAGGCCTGTGATACATATTGCCAAATCGCTTTCCCAAAAGGGTTGTACCATTTCACACTCCCACTAGCAGTGTTGCTCATTCCATTTTTAATGGTATCATGTGACTGAAATGGCCAATAGCAAGGTTTAAATAAACTGTGATATATCTAGCCAGTGAATTATATAGCCCATGAACTTGATCACGGGGCCTGTGTAACAGCATGGAAAAATAGTTGTGCTGCAATGTGAAGCAGAAAAAGCAGAAAACAGATTTGAATGTAATTGCCCTGCATAAAAAAATAGTAAGTCTGACTAAGGATGAGAACTGGAAAAAAAAAAACAGAAAACACTGACATGTAAGGATAAATGTGGCAAGGTGATGACTGTAAGATTTATCACTGTACCTCTGGTTATAATTATTTTCATTCTCTCTGTGTTAATTTCACCTTATGTTGCTATAGCACTATTTAACATTTCTCAAACTTCACATACCAGCAAAGTATTCAGGCTATAAAATTGCACAGGACAGGATTTCTCAAAAGCTGCTCCTGCTGGAATCTAGCATTTCCAAGTGTTTTCGTGGCTAAAGGATCATGGTGGTCTTTTCTGAATTCCCAGAAATAATTAAGTCAATGAATGGAATTTTCTCAAATGTAAATTCTCTCATGATTTTTCTTTCCCCTCAAACCTCTGGCAACTGCCACCACTCTTCTACTAGCAGATAACAAGGATGAAGACTTCACAAATAGCAGCAGAATACCACTGACACGCCTGGTCACATTCTAGGGTCCTGGGCTTGAGCACCACTAATTTACAGCAGTGTGAAGGACAGTCGTATTTTCTGCTAGCAAAATTGTTCCAAGTCCTGTGAAAGAGTGACTAGGTTATGACGATCCCCCAAGAGCATTGTGATGTCAGTTGCTGAAATTCACCAGCTGTAGAGATTTGAACAAAGCTGAGTTCTGACTCCTCCTGTCTCTTGCCCTGATCCGGGTGGAAGAAACACAGCAGATGACATATCCAGGGCTGATGGGGGTTGCTTCCAAAAGTAATGGGAGAAAAAACAGGATTCTTAAGCAGCCCTATCCTCAGTGTTTTATTTGGTGTTTTCCTTGCCTCTAGTTCAGTAGCCCTTAGCCTTTTTGGCATGAGGGACAGGTTTCATGGAAGATAGTTTTTCCGTGGATGAGGGTGGGACGGGAAGGTTTGGATATGAGTCTGCAAGCAACTGATTTACTGTGGTCTCTGTGTAGTCAAACCTCTCTGCTAATGATAATTTGTATTTGCAATTGCTCCCCAGGGCTGGCATCACCACCTCAGCTCCAATTCAGATCATCAGGCATTAGAGTCTCATAAGGTGCACACAACCTAGACCCCTGCATGCAAAGTTTGCAGTAGGGTTCTCGCTCCTATGAGAATCTAATGCTGCTGTGTTAGAACTGCCAGGAAGTAGAGTTCAGGCAGTGATGTGAGTGACAAGGAGCAATTGTAAATACAGATGAAGCTTCACTTCCTCACCCACCCGTTCTCCTGCTTGGCAGCCTGGTTCCTGACAGGCCGCAGACCAGTACTGGTCTGGTCTGGGGATTGGAGACCACAGCTCTAGTCTCTTCCCTGCTCTGTCCATATTCTGCAGTGACTTTAAGTATAGCTTCCTACAATAGTTCTATGTCAAGTGTAATCTAGGGACCAGGAACCAGCATACCTGGGGAACTTGTTAGGAATGCAGAGTATCAGGCTCCTCCCCAGACATATGGAATGGGAATCTGCATTTTCACAAGACCCTCAGGTCATCCACATTCACACCCTGGTGGAGAAACCCTAAGCCAAACCATAATGGGTGACAGGTTATCCTTCCAGCAGTTCCCCAATGCCTGGAGCAGGGATGTCCAATCTTCTATTTTTTCTACCACACATTGGAAGAATAAGAGATGTCTTGAGCCACATATTAAATACACAAATGCTAACTGAAAGCTGATTAGGGAAAAAAAGGGGGGGGGGGTCGGTGCCTGTGGCTCAGTGAGTAGGGTGCCAGCCCCATATACTGAGGGTGGTGGGTTCAAGCCTGGCCCCAGCCAAACTGCAACAAAAAAATAAGCAGGCTTTGTGGTGGGCGCCTGTAGTCCCAGCTACTCAGGAGGCTGAGGCAAGAGAATCGCCTAAGCCCAAAAGCTGGAGGTTGCTGTGAGCTGTGACATCATGGCACTCCACCGTGGGTGAGAAAATGAGACAGTCTCTTAAAAAAAAAAAAAAAAAAAAAAAAAAGTCCACGCATACTTTTCATGATGACCCACACCACAGATAAGTAAAGAAAGTCCTCACAAAATCAGCACGTGGTGTGGGCTGCAGGTGGACACCCCTGGCCTGGAAGAAACCATCTGACTTTAGCGATCTGGTCCCAGCCTACCGATCCAGCTTCTTTCCAGTCAATCCTCACACTCAACATTCCCCAAATGCTGGACTTTCTGGAGCCAAACAGCACAGCTTTGCATGCATAGTTCCCTCTCTGCAAGAATGCCTTTCCATGATTATGGAAATCACATTCAACCTTCCAAACCCAGCACAGTCCTCCTCCTCCAAGAAGTCTTCTTGGACTCCTCCTTCCAACACCCTCCCCACTTCCTCTGGGTTCTCCAGCCCTCATATTTTAAGGGGTCTATGTGTATATGCACGTACACCCTAGTAAGTGGGAATCTTCTTGTGGGTTTCTTCATAGGTAATTAAGCCATGTTTGTTAAATGGAAATGAATGGATAAACAAATGAATGGATGAGTGCTACTTCGGGCTGTCCCATAGAATCACTGACCCGAGTTTCTTCTTTGAAAAATGCCATGGATGTTGTAAAAATAAAGTAGGTTTGTGCATGGATAAGTGCTTTGTAAATCACAAACATCTCTAAGATACAGGTAAACCCAGAGCTTTCCAAAAGTCATCCCTGGATATGCCCAGGGTTGGCTTCATGAGAATGACCTGAAGGGACTTAATACATACAGATTCCAAGGCCCTACCTGCAGAGATTCTGATGTGGAAGGAATTTTGCATTTTAACACACTTCCAGATGGTTTCAGTGTGAAAGCAGATCTGGAAAGAGCTGACAGCTGACCTGGAGGCTTATCTCCCACTCCTGGACAAGGAGGCACTCGGGTGCAGATTTAAGGAGGCCCTTACTCTCAAGGTTGTACAAGTGCAGGACAGGCTTTCTGAGAGAGAGGGCCTCCTTAAAAACCGTGCACCCTAGTAGACCCCCAACCTAGACCACCCAGCACAGCAGGCCTCCACCCAGTGTGGCCTATTGTACCCACCTTTTAAGTAGAATAGACCTGAGCCCTGAGCCTTAGCTCCAGGGTTTCAGCCACAGGCAAGCCCAGGTGAGTTGAGGACAAAATGCCCACATGACCTTGAAATTCCAGGCCCAACCACGGGCAGCCCCATTAACAGTCTGTTTTCTCTTACGTGGGGAAGAAGCAGACTGATTCTAACCTCATGCCCCACAAAGTCTGACCACCACAGCGTGCCAGGGGCCTTTGAAGAGCCCAGGACCTGGAATCTGAGCAAGCAAGATTTTCCTCTGTTCTTTAGACCCCAATTGCCAGCCTTGAACATTCCATACTCCTGGTGGTCAGCACCCTTCCAGGTTCATGGGGACTGTCCCTAAGCTGCCACACATGAGAGTGGGCGATGGCCCACTTTTCCTAGGCTGCTCACCACCCCTAACTTCCCTGAGGGGATAGAGGTCTCTCCGCCCTTCGTCTTTTTCTTCTCATGGGCTGTCCTGGCTGTGTGCCCAGGCTCAGAGGAAGGAACGTCACGTACGTTTGTTTCTCTTTCTTATCCCCATTATGGCTTCACAAGGTAGGTACCATTAATATAAAACTGTACCACAGATGGAAAAACCAAGGCTCAAAGAAATAAGGGAACATGTCCAAAATCACAGGGCAAGTCAACAGCAGATCTGGGATTCAAGCCCCTGAAGTTCTGCTATCCTGAATGTACACACACACACACACACACACACACGCCCTGCTTTGGGATTTTCTTCCCCCCAGGAGAGGGTCTTGTTGCCTTGAGTAGAGTACAATGACATCATCATAGCTCACTGCAGCCTCAAACCCCTGGGCTTCAGGGATCCTCCTGCCTCAGCCTCCTAAGTGGCTGGCACTGCAAGTACCTATCACAACATGTGGCTAAGCTTTCTATTCTTTGTAAAGACGAGGCCGGGTTTTGCATAGGTTGGTCTTGAAATGGATTACAGGCATGAGCCACCAAGTTGGCCTGTATTCCCTGCTTTGTGTTTCAAACCTCTTCCTCTATTCTTCTGGAGCACCTGTAGACAACAGGCATCAGCAGCTTGGGTTTTAGCCGTTTTCCCTGAGGGTATTTTCCCAGTCCAAGGTTGGATTCTTAGGGGGTTGAGGGTGCATGTGTGTGTTTAGGTGGATGTGTATGCACACCATGGACATATTTTCAAAATAATGTATTTACATGCATGTAATAAAATATAATTATAAAAACATTTAAAATGAAAGTAACGATACGATAGTGTAGGCTGCTTTATTAAGGCATTAATTAACAAGATCTGATGATAAGTCTATTTCTTAGTAGAAATAAGCATAAATGACATTTAAGAACTCTACAATTACTGTCATTTGATATAAAAATGTCAGTGATTTCCAAAAACAACACACATACACACTCTCAATTGCCACTCCATCAGCAGAGGCCAAATGGAGTGGAATCTATGGCCACACAAAATGGGCTGTCCTGAGGACAGCAGAGACCCTCCCTGCTAACATTTCCTTCATGCTTTTGAATTTAGTGTGTCTACACACAAATTCTCTTAGCGTCTCCAAGATTGCCCAGAAAGAGGGTAGTAATGACTCTCCTCTTGAAAAAGTAGAAAACAATGATTCTCATTCAAGGTCACAGGTAGTGGCTCAGTGCCTGTGGCTCAAGCGGCTAAGGTGCCAGCCACATACACCTGAGCTGGCAGGTTCAAATCCAGCTGGGACCCGCCAAACAACAATGATGGCTGCAATCAAAAAATAGCCGGGGTTGTGATGGGCGCCTATAGTCCCAACTACTTGGGAGGCGGAGGCAGGAGACTCACTTGAGCCAGAAGTTGGAGGTTGCTGTGAGCTGTGACACCAAGGCATTCTACCCAGGGCTTGAGGCTCTGTCTCAAAAAAAGTCTACAGCTTGAGACTCTGTCTCAAAAAAAAAAAAAAAGTCACAGGTACTGAAAGGCAAATCCTCAGCCCTTGCCTGTCTGTCCAGTACCCAGTGCAAGGTGACTGCTAAGCAGGACTGAACAGCCCGTTATCAGCCCCCAGCTAGAGCGCTCAGCCATTACCCTTGGTAATAGAACAGGTGAGTGTATTTGGATGGGGAGGAGGAGAATGTGTGCAGTTACTGCTGTGTTGTGCATTCCAATTCCTGCATAACTTCGTGAGACTGCCAGAGTTGTCCAAGCAATCCTACATCATGGTCGGCCATCCCCAAGAAACACTAATTTCCAAAAGCTGACCAAATAGGGGTGAATCCCAAAACAATCCAAAGCATGGCAGTAGAAGAGAGGAATCCCCAAACTCAGACAACTGGCTGTCTTGGGCACTGGGGGTCAGACAGTGGAGGATGAGGGCAGATGGTGGGGCTCCTCAGATGGCAGAGAAAGGGAATTAGAATATTTGTAACTTGCAGAAAATGGGGAACCACCAGAAGTTTTGTAGGAGAGGAGAGACCAACTGTGCACTGTAATTGAAGGTCAAGAGCTTGGCTCAGGGCAATAAACACTTCCTGGAGTTAGCCCCACACAGTCCTGTTCTCAGCACTGGGTTGGGATGGGCAGTGGTGAAGAGAGAGAGAAAGAAGATGGAGTTCCCCATGATGACAAATATTGTGACAGAAACAAGCCCCAGGAAGGTTTAATGGAGGCAACAGACCTGAATAAAAGGCTAGGTGACCAAGAGGAGGGGCCAGACTCAGGGATAGGGGGGTGCAAGGGTATTTATAGCAATGGCAGCATCTTGGGGAGGAGGGACAGTGAATGTGAGGAAACCTCCCACCCAACCCCCAGGTCCACATTTCTGCACTCTGTGCCCCAGGAGGCTAACATTTATGGACTGCATTAGTAATAACCTTGACCCTGACTTCCAGCCAGGGTCAGCCTAAGGGAGGCACAGGCAGGAGATCAGAGGACAGGAGAGAGGAGGGTTCATGGATCCTCCCTGCTCTGCCTCTCTCCCTCCTCTGGGGCCTTCAAGCCTGGAGGAGCTGACAAAGTACTCACTGTCACTAGTCTCGGGGTATTCCCCTCATGCTCTCTGGTTTTCCCAAACTTCACCTACGCTTTGTGTCACCTTATTAAACACCCCCAAGTGTACATTCTGTGACAGATGCAGCAAGGAGAGAGTTTTCCATTACTCAAATACACCACCACAATTGCCTACTCCAGGCGAGGAGCAGGGACAGTACCTGTGAGTGAACAGCACTCTACAGTTAGCAAAGCTCTTTCTTCACAGCTCACTACTACACCATAAGCATCAGGCAGGTCAAAGGCCACCAATTCCATCTCATAGATGTGGTAGCAGAGGCCCAGAGAGTATGTGGAGACTTGGCTGAGCGGCACAGTCGGTCAGCTAGAGCCAGGGCCTGCACCCTGATTTTTTTCAGTTGTTAATCTAGCCCATTTCAACCAACACAACTCTAAGTAGGCCTGACATTCTGAAAGAAATTCAAGAGGCCTTTAGCACACACCACACACACACACACACACACATGCCTTCAGCAGAAATCAGTGATTCATTCAACAAACATTTATTAAGCTCTGACCAGGTTTACAGAACTATATTAGAAACTGAGGATGAAAAAGATTAGATATAGGGAGAGGGTGAATGAGTCAGAAGGGGTGACAGCACAGGGTGGTGGAAGAGAAGACTGGCCCCAGAGTCAGCGGTCCTGGCTGCTAGGCCTAGATTGTGAGATGTGGCTCTGAGGTCTTCCACTGACTGAACTCAGAACATCTCAGAGGTCAACCACTCTGGGTTTAGACAAAATAGTCAAGCCAACTTCAGACACAGCTACTAAGTTGGAATCTCTTCCCCAGCTTCTTAGACTCTTATCACCTTGATTGCTGGAGTCTCCATGCCTTGCACCCCACTACCTAAAGTTCCCCATAAGCTCTTATGGTAGCTTCTTACCTCCAAGAATTTCCACTAGCTGTTCCCTATGCCTGGAAGGCTTTTCCTCACTCCTGACCCTTGAACAACACAGGGGTTAGGAGCACCAACCCCTTCCCCAACCCTGGCAGTCAAAATTCCATACATAACTTTTTATTCCCCTAGTACTGAACTACTAATAGCCTACCTCTGACTGAAAGCCTTACTGATAACAAAGTTAAAAAATGAATTTTGTGTGTTATATGAATTATATACTCTGTTATTATGATAAACTACAGAAAAGAAAACATTAAGAAATGGTAAGAAAATTATAAGGAAGAGAAAATATATTTACTATTCAGTAAGTGAAAATGGATCATCATAAAGGTGTTGGTGTTGTCCTCACACTGAGGACAGGCTGAGGAGGAGGAAGAAGCATTGGTCTTGATGTCATAGGAGTGGCAAAAGGTGGGAGGAAATCCAAATATAATACTTTTTTTTAGTTACAGTTATTTTTTTTATGTTACGATAAAATGTGTTCAAGTCCTTTGAATTGTCTCTTAAGTTCTAACATAATTGAAAAATTCCATTTTTCTGTATGTTTTACATAAATGGGAACTATCTATAAATTGGTCACCTGCTGCTATATTTCATGTCTGAAGTGTTATTTTATGAGATAAGTGATAACATAAAAATCCTTGACACTACCTAAACAGCTATTCTTTAATCATCAGCCACTAGTGGTGTTCCAAAGACAAAATATTGGGCATAAATACAGTTCTCACTTGAAAACCCAGTTTTTGACGTATAGTCTACATTGTGGTGGGCATCCAGGTGGCGGTGTTTGAATCAAAGAGGTCTTATTTATGTTTTAAATAGGAAGGAAAGGCATCTGGGTCATCACTTAAAAATCTTAATTTACGGCCTAAACATCAGACTGAATTTATGATGTGGACCCCCACAATTCAAACTTTTGTTGGTCAAGGGTCAACTGCATTTCTTAACCTGGAAAAGATTCAAGATTCAATTCAGACTAGTTACTGGACCCTCAGTAGGAACTTGTACAATACCAGGCAGAGAGAACCCCCCCCCAACTTTTTGGAATTTATAATAAAATATCTAGCATTTAGTGAGTATATTCCATCCCTATATAATAATAATACAAATATCAAATAAACGTTTGGGAGACTAGGAACTTGAATGTGGCTGAAGAGTGATTTAGTGGGTAGGTGGTTGGCTGGATGGGTAGATGGATGGTGAATGAATGGGTTGAGGATGGGTGAGGCTCAGTAGGTAGATGGGTGGGGAATATGGGTGGACAGATAGCTTTATAGATGGACAATTGGATGACAGGGACAACTTGCATTGATCAAATGGGATTTGGGGACCTAATTCCCAAGGTGATATGAAAGGGTAGGAATCTGATGATTTGGGGACTGTGGAGCTTAGTCTTAAAAGAACATTAGGAATCTTGCCAGCAAATGTTCAGATTCGCTTGTGGACAAGTATCCATTAGCATGAAGCCCTCAGTAAATTCCATCCTGCTGTTCCATGAATCCCTGACGATGGTGCCAGCCGTAAAAGTCTGTAACCACCTGACTCATTGATAGGACTTGATATGAAAGAAGTCCATTGGAATTAGCTTAAGATACGGGAGCTGACAAAAACATCTCTATTTGTGATTCCTCTGACAAGATAACAATGAAGAAATAGATGGAAGAAGAGGAAGCAAGGCATGAACTGCTACTATAACAAGGAGGAAACCCCTCTCTTAATGTCAAAGTGTGGCTTCTGCATGCCCAGAGACCAGCTGCCTCCCCCCAGGATGTCTCAGCATGCTCACCCTACAGTGGACTTTCTTGAACCTCAACTTGCTCTCACAACTGTGTCCCAAACTGCACTGCTCCTGGGAAACTCTCTACAGACAGGAAACTCGTGGCTTGTTGGGTTCTATGCCTTCTAGAACTTCCTGAGGGCTGCAGAGAGCCCTCTGGCTTCCAGACCAATGCTGTGTAGCCCAGGAAAAGCCACACTGGTGAGTTATTACTAGAGTAGGGCTGGATTTCCTTTAGAACCAAAGATGAAACATCAGCAACGTCTTTTTTCTGTGATAGCCTGTAGTGCAAGTGGATTTTTTTTTTTCTTTTTTTTTTTTGAGACAGAGCCTCAAGCTGTCACCCTGGGTAGAGTGCTGTGGCTTCACAGCTCACAGCAACCTCCAACCTCTCGGGCTTAAGTGATTCTCCTGCCTCAGCCTCCCAAGTAGCTGGGACTACAGGTGCCTGCCACAACGCCTGGCTATTTTTTGGTTGCAGTTATCATTGTTGTTTGGCAGGCCGAGCTGTATTCAAACCCGCCAGCTCAGGTGTATGTGGCTGGTACCTTAGCTGCTTGAGCCACAGGCACCGAGCCAGGGGAATTCTTTTTCTAACTACAAGACTTTTAAAGTTAATTGGAGAGAGAATTCAGAGCTAGCACAGTCAAACAGCGAGAAGGCTTCAGAAGTACTTCAGCCTTGACAAAGCCTTTCACGCAGGGTTCATTTTGATCCCCACAAGATCCCTCTGAGGAGGGTCTCTAATTTGGCCACACAATAGAATCACCTGGAAAGAAGTCTTGATTTCTATAGCCAGACCCCAGAACAATGACATTAAGTATCTAGGGGATGGGGTGGGTCAGAACTAAAATGATTTCATTGTCAGCCCAGGCAAGAACAGGTACTCCAAGACCTTCGCTCCATTTTTGCTAAGGCAGGAGGCTCAGGATGGGTGAAATAAGTTGGTTCCAGATCTCAAGAATATGGAAGTGAATTTGGAAACAAGGTCCTCTGTTCATTCCCTGAGTTCTTCCAGATGTGGGTTCAATAGCCACATGATAAAAACAGTAGCTAACATGTATAGTTGTTCCCTTTTATCTGAATGTAGTACACTCCAAGCTCTCCAGTAGAAGTCTGAAATCATAGATAGTGCTGAACCCTATGTACACTATGATTTTTCAATCTAGCAACTGAGGCAGTCACTAAGTGACTAACGGGCAGGGAGCCTAGACAGTATAGCTACAATGGACAATGGGATAATTCACGTCCTGGGTGGGGTAGAGAGGGACGGATAGAGATTCCATCATGCTACTCAGCCTGGTGCACAGTGTAAAACTTAGGAATTGTTTATTTCTGGAATTTTTCATTTAATACTTTTATACTGCAGTTGACGAGTAGTAAATGAAACTATGGAAAGAGAAACCACAGATGGTAGGGTGGGCTACTATATAGATCTCTGATTACATATCAACAATCTAGCAATCACTTTACTTTGTTAATTCATTTCATCTTGTCACTTAATTACTGCCTTTATTTATTTATTATTATTATTTTTTTAGACAAAGTCTCACCGTGTTACCCAGTCAGAGTGCAGTGGTATAGTCAGAGCTGACAACAGCCTCAAATTCCTGGGTTCAAGCAATCCTCCTGCCTCGGCCTCCTGAGTAACTGGGACTACAGACATATGCCACCATGCCTGGCTAATTTTTCTATTTTTTATAGAGATCAGGTCTCACTATGCTGCCCAGTCTGGTCTCCAACTCCTGGCCTCAAGTAATCCTCCCACCCCAGCCTCCCAAATTGCAGGGAATACAGGTGTGAGTCACCACACCCAGCCTAATTACTTCTATTATTTCCAATTTACTGATCAAGAAATGAGGCACAGAGAGCTTCATGCCTTACCAAACTTCACAGTAGTTGGTAGAACTGCTATTCAAACATGGCCATTTGACTCTATCACTCCCCTAGAGAGCATCACCAATAGCTTTTTACTGTTCATTAGCCACATGTGCTGGTGCCTAAGGCAAAAGACGATAGAAAGACCATCTATGCATTCAAATTCTGACTCTGCCATTTACTTTGTGGACTTTGAACAAGTTACTAATTCTGTGTCTCAGATTCTACGTCTATAAAATGGGGATGATATTCATTGTATAAATTTGTCACAATTAAAAGATTAAAACAATTTTTTTTTTTATTGTTGGGGATTCATTGAGGGTACAAGAAACCAGGTTAAACTGGTTGCATTTGTTAGGTAAAGTCCCTCTTACAATCGTGTCTTGCCCCTAGAAGGTGTGGCACACACCAAGGCCCCATACGTGTAAAACATTTGGAATAGTGTCAGGCACGTAATAAATACTAAGAAGGTTATCAATTATTATCAGATTGTTTCACTACCAAAGGGCTACCCTGATATCCTCCCTTTATCAAAAAGGAGGGATATACTGAGAATAATTTTGTTATTTTATTGTTCATGTCTGAGCTTAAACTAAAAAGCACTGGATTCTATTTTCTAGCTGACATGACCAAGCTCTGGTTGTCCTTTCAAGGATTTCCTTAGACTAACAGAAAGTGTCAGTGTTCCCCAGGACTGGGCCCTAAGCCCTTGGCTCTCACTCTCCATTGCCTCCCACCCCCAAGATCTCACATCCTCCCCTGGCCATCCTCATACTAATAATTCCCAGATCCTTGTCTTCAGGCTATATTTCCCTTCTGAACTCCAAACTCTTATATCCAACTACCACTTGAATATGAGCACTACAAACTCAACATGTTCAAAAATAAATTTTATCATGTTCCCAAATCTTTGTCATATATATGCCATCTCTCTGAAAGAACTGGACCAGCAACCACCTCTTTGTTCAAACTGGAATTGACTATGTCATCTTCAAATCTGTCACTTCCATCCCCTCCCACAACTAACAGCTTCTCCCAGTTAACTCCTGCCTCTCTACCTCTGGCCAAATCATGCCTTTATCATCTTATCACACACTGGAATATTCTCCCAACCCCCTCCCCGCCTTCAGTCTCTCCTCACCCACTCAATGCCATGACTCGTGACTCCAAATCACAACTTCAGTAGCAGCACTCCTAAAATAATCTCCAATGGCTACCAGAAGAATGCTGTCCAAATCCCTCGTCTGGCTTTCAAAGGATGTTATGAAGTGTTTATTTCTGGAATATTCCATTTAATCTATTTGTACTCCAGGTGTATATTGAGAACTTAAGTTCTGCCGGTTGTGGTGGCTCATGCCTATAATCCCAGCACTTGGGAGGCTGAAGAGAGTGGATTGCCTGAGCTCACAGGTTTGAGACAAGCCTGAGCCAGAGCGAGACCACCATCTCTAAAAAATAGCCAGGCGTTGTGGCGGGCACCTGTAGTCCCAGCTACTTGGAAGACTGAGGCAAGGGGATCACTTGAACCCAACAGTTTGAGGTTGCTCTGAGCTGTGATGCCACGCCACTCTACTGAGGGTGACAAAGTGAGACTCTGTCTCTACAGGGAAAAAAAAAAAAAAAAGAATAAAAAGAAAAACCCTATTTCTTTGGTAATAGTTCTATTTGCGGGGATACTTTTCATTTTAATGTTTCTTGCAGTTTCTTCTCATAACTTCTCTTCAAGTTTACCATTAAAGAAAAAAAAGTGCCAGGCGGCACCTGTAGCTCAGTGAGTAGAGCGCTGGCCCCATATACCGAGAGTGATGGGTTCAAACCCAGCCCCGGCCAGCTAAAACAGCAGTGGCAACTGCAACAAAAATAGCCGGGCATTGTGGTGGGCGCCTGTACTCCCAGGTACTCAGGAGGCTGAGGCAAGAGAATTGCCCTAGCCCAAGAGCTGGAGGTTGCTGTGAGCTGTGTGCTTTCACCTTTGAAAGCACTCTACTGAGGGCAACAAAGTAAGACTCTGTCTCAAGAAAAAAAAGCCTATCGATGGGCTGATTCATCACCCAATGTGACCTTTAAATCATTCTTTTTAATTTTCTCCTGACTGCCAAGGAGCTCAGTACTAGTTCTGTAGCATTATTTGCAATAGATGCCCCTACCCTGTGTATATGTATCATGCTCCCTTATTTTGGTAGGTCTATTTTATGCCCTCTCAAGTCTCTTTTGGGGAGGAAAAAAAAGCAAAAATTAGTAATGGATAAAAGATGATGCTGTACTCGATACTTTTTTTCAGATGCAATCACATATATGTACCTTCTAAACTCAGTAGAAGATTCAAAATCAATTGCTGATTTCGAGCACCTGAAATCAGGCTGTACAAAGGGCTGTAAAGGCAGAGCAAGTGTTTTACTCCCATTAGAAGTATGATATTCCATGAATACTCCCCCCCACCAAACTGTATAGAGCTTGCTGCAGTGCCCAACACATAGTAGGCCCTCTGCAAATATTCATTAAATAAAAAATGAAGACATCAGCCTTTATGGTCATTAAAAAAAAAAAAAAACACTTAGAAAATCTGAAACAATAAAAAGCCTTTTACTATATAACAATGATGATGATGATGATGATGATGATGATGATATGATGATGGTGGTGGTAACCCATGTATATTGCAGGCGCAACAGCACCAGCCTTCTATAAACACTGTCCAGAGCAGTATATTATTAATCCTTAAAACCACATCATGAAGCCCATTTATTATACCCATTTCACTGATAAAGAAATCGAGGCTTAGAGCAGCTAAATATAGCTAGAAATTGCTGGGATTTGGGCTCAGTTCTGTCTAATGCTACAGTCCATGGTCTTTTTCAGCTTAAATATTTTTGAATATCTGACACCATTCCTATAATTTGGTCATGTGTTCAGGCCATAAGAACAGGGAGGAGAAATTTCAATGACTTGTTTTTTCAACTTGCTAATTCCTTAGACAGCTTCTTTCAACTAGAACTAGAAGAGTGGTAGAGAGCACAGGATATAGCTGTATATGATTTGTGATATGTAAATGAATGTGATTTATTATTTGTATTTTGATAAACATATCATAAAACACTGAAGTCCTCATCCAATCACAAATTCCTCTTCCCTTCCAAGCTTGCCCAGTGATGTTTCGTATCTGTTCTGCCATTTAACTCTACAAGCCTATGAGGTAGGTTCTAATATTTCTGCCTTACAGATAAGGAAACTCAGCCCAAGAGGGTCAAATGATGTAACCAATGTCATCAGCAATGGACCTGAATGGCCCCAAGCTAACCTGCCTCCAAAACTATGCCTTTCTCACTGCATAACTGTGACCTTCTTTTTTAATTTTTTTTTTTTTTTTTTGAGACAGAGCCTCAAGCTGTCACCCTGGGTAGAGTGCCATGGCATCACAGCTCATAGCAACCTCCAACTCCTGGGCTCAAGCGATTTTCCTGCCTCCGCCTTCCAAGTAGCTGGGACTACAGGCACCTGCCACAATGCCTGGCTACTTTTTTTTTTTTTTTGGTTGCAGCCGTCATTGTTGTTTGGTGGGCCAGGGCTGTAGGCAAACCCGCCCGCTCAGGTGTATGTGGCTGGCACCTTAGCCACTTGAGCCATAGGTGCCGAGCCAACCATGACCTTCTTATGTATACCCTCGGCCTAGTGTCATCAGAACTTAGGTGCTTTAACCATGAGCAGTATGCAGGCATATGTCAAGCACATATGTATACACATATCTTGAGAAGTAGAGGGTTTAGAGGTACAAAAATCAAGAATGTTTTGGGATAAGCTGAGCATTGTGGAGGGCACTGTAGTCCCAGCTACTCAGGAGGCTGAGGCAAGAGGATCACTTGAGCCCAAGACTTTAAGGTTGCTGTGAGCTGTGACACTATAGCACTCTCCTGAGGGTGACAAAGTGAGACTGTCTCCAAAAAAAGAGGGGGGGGGAGTATTTTGGATAGAGATGAACTAAGAGAGAGGCTCAGGCTTCTGTGCTGTCTGACGTCGGCCGATTGAACACCAGGCTCAAGGGGATAAAAAGCACGAAGAGCCAACACCTACATGGCACCTGGGTTTGCAGCCAAGCAGGAAAACTATTTTTTGTTAATAAAATATCAAATTAGAGCTACTAAGTATGGACTGAGCCATACTTATTGCTTTATATAGTAAGTGTGACTGAGCCCGCACCCCTCTTGTCCACGTGCCACATGTACCTGATGTGGACAAAGACTCACCTCCATCCTCCCCAGGCTTCTGGGTCTCTCTTTTCAACCCTCCAAATTTATCATCTCCTTACCTCCTCTTAATCCCTACCCCAAGGAGGCCTTGAGAAGGGTGAAAGGAGTCGAAAGAGCTCACAGCTCCCTGTCACGCTTCAGGAGGTCCATGTGGGGAGTCAGGCCATTCAAGGCCTGGAGCCTCTAGATTTCTTTGCACACTCCCCAGCCAGCCTGCTGTTCCGTGTCCTGTGCTGTTCATCCACTGCGATGCCTTCCTTAACTCTTCAGGCTCCTGTGACTACTCTCTAAAGTCAGCTCTAGGCCAGGTGCGGTGGCTCACGCCTATAATTCCAGCACTCTGGGAGGCAGAGGAAGGAGGATCACTTAAGCTCAGGGGTTCGAGACCAGCCTGAGCAAGAGTGAGACTCCATCTCTACTACAAATAGAAAAACTAGCCAGGCATTGTGGTGGGCACCTGTAGTCCCAACTATACAAACAGTTCAGGCCAAGAGGATGGCTTGAGTCCAAGAGTTTGAGGCTCAGCTGCCTAGGCTAGAGCACAGCAGCTTGATCACAGCTCACTGCAGCCTCAAATTCCTAGACTCAAGAGATCCTCTGAGGGTGGTGTCTGTGGCTCAACGGAGTAAGGCTCCAGCCCCATATGCCGGAGGTGGTGGGTTCAAACCCAGCCCCAGCCAAAAACTGCAAAAAAAAAAAAAAAAAAAAAGAGATCCTCCTGTTTCAGCCTCCCAAGTAGCTGGGACTATGAGCATGCCTAATTTTATGTGTTATTTTTAATAATTTTGTGCATAAACTTTTGACTTCAACATTTCATGTGAAGTCAGGTGTGGAATTTTCCACCTGGTGATGTCTGTCATGTAAGTAAACATGCTCCAGATTTGGGGGCATTTTAGATTTCGAATTCTCAAATTAGAGATGCTCAACCTGTACTTGTATTGAATTTATTGCTTCCCATCTTTCCCACCATGCAGGACATTTTTCGGGACAAAGATTTGTACCTTATTCTTTCTGTATCCCAAGTGCCTGGCATGGTATTTCATACACAGTCAGCGACATCAAAAGTTTGCAGACTAGGCTTGTGTGGTGTCTCATGCCTTAATCCTAGCACTCTGGGAGGCTGAGGCTGGAGGATCACTTGAGTCTAGGAGTTTCAGGAGCACTTGAGCTTGGGAGTTCAGGACCAGTCTGAGCCAGAGCGAGATCCCCATCTCTACTAAAAGTAGAAAAACTAGCTGGATGTGATGGCACATGCCTGTAGTCCCAGCTATTTAGGAGGCTGAGGCATGAACGCAGACTTTTGAGGTTGCTATGAGTTAGGCTGAGGCCACAGCACTATACCCTGGGCAACAGAGTGAGACTCTGTCTCAAAAAACAAAAATTAAAAAAAAAAAAAGTTTGCAGAATACGGGCGGAGCCTGTGGCTCAAAGGAGTAGAGCACCAGCCCCATATGCCGGAGGTAACAGGTTCAAACGCAGCCAAAACTGCAAAAAAAAAAAAGTTTGCAGAATAAATGAATACTGCCTCCACCCCAAACCTTGCAAGTTTATACATGTGTGTAGCCTCTACTTATGAGAATTAATGCTTGTAACGGTACCTCAGTTTGCACAGGACTTCAAATTGCATTGCTGCCTCTGCTCCTGCAAGCAGCTCCCAAATCTGGATATTATCACAGTTGCTCCCAGATGAGAAAAGTGAGGCTCTGAATGCAAAACAAAGACCCAAAAAGAAGAAGAATCTACATCATGGCTTATTCTTCACACCTTGCCACATGTGCCACAAGTGCAGTCTAAATAAAAGGCACAATTTACTCTAACATCAATAGCTTTACCATTTCCCTAGCTGGGATTTTTTTTTTTTTTTTTTGAGACAGAGTCTCACTACGTTGCCCTGGGTAGAGTGCTGTGGCATCACAGCTCACAGCAACCTCTAACTCTTGGGCTTAGGCAATTCTGTTGCCTCAGCCTCCCAAGTAACTGGGACCACAGGCGCCCACCACAACACCTGGCTACTTTTTGTTGCAATTTGGCCAGGGCTGGGTTCAAACCCACCACCCTCGGTATAGGAGGCTAGTGCCCTACTCACTGAGCCACAGGCGCCACCCAAGGCCCAGCTATTTTCTCATTTCAGTTGTCAGTGTTGTTTGGCTGGGTTTAACCCGCCAGCCTCGATGCATGTGGCTGGTGCCAAAACCACTGTTCTATGGGCACCCAATCCCTAGCTGGGATTTTTAATTTGCTGTCACCAGTAGGGTGACACAAGCTACAACTATCTGCTTTCCTACCCAAATCCAAAGCAAGTTCTGGGGAGGAAGAAGGCACAAATTTACCTGCTAGAGAAGAAAGCTCCCAGTCAAAACAACTTGCCTTCACGTGTAGGCATCAGAACACTGTACTAATCTCAAGCTGCCTCCCAGGGAAGTGACTTGTCCAAGTGGCCACTAGTGAACTTTATGCCTGGGAGGGTGTTCCTGGAATTGTATTTTTGGATGTTTAAATCCCAATTTAAGGCACTAGGAAGCTTGGGATTTGGAGGAACCTTGCTAGCAATGATTAAGCAAAGGGAAGATTTCTTCTGTAGGAATAGCTGGCCCCAAAGTGCTTGTCCTGTTCATCTCATTAACACCTGACAGGTTTGCTTAAAGAAGCACACACCAGCGCCTGCTCCCAAGCCTACAATTCCTGGAAACATGGGTCTCCAGGCTCCCCTCTGCCTGCATTAGCACCTCTTTACTTCACTTCCCTTTCCTCTTGAACCTGCCTGTAGATAGGAGGTCCTGGCTTAGGAGCTGAGCAGGGGCTAATGATCCTCAGTGAATTACCCACCTTGGGCTGCCAAAGCCATGTGCTAGATGATAGGTAGGAAAAGATAGCTATGTCCCAATTTCATAATGAATCTGTTTCTAATATCACTTTCATTTTTATGTTGGAAACAGAATTCAGTTGTCTCTTACTCATGGTTCATGGTTGCAGCATTGAGGGCAGAGAGAGGTTGTGTTCCTTGGCCAGGACTGGCCCTTCCAGATGTGCTGGGGAAGAGAGGTGGCCATGCTGCACCTGAAACATTACTCAGGGAGCCTTTCTCTCTCCCCCATGGAGCTCTGCACCCCAATTTCTCTCAGCAGCCAGTCCCTTGCCCCTCCACCCCTTCCTCAAACTAACAGCTGCATCCACCCTAAACTGGGCAAAGAAGACAGGGGCCTTACACTCTCAGCGTTCTTCATCCACGTTTCTGGTCCTGCCTCTCTTCTTCCCTCCACCTGAGCCTGCCGTTTCTCCATCTGCTCAGGGCACCACTCTGTCAAGCACCTCCTCTCAACCCCTTTCCCACCAGCTCCTCCCATCCACATTCAAACATGCTCAGGTCTCTGACACTGAAAAACAGATACATTAATTAATTCATTAATTAATAGTCCTTTTACCCCCAATGCCCCTCCAGCTCTGGCCTTAGCTCTCCCTACGGTTTTCTAGGTTCCCCCCAACTCTCTTTTTACTGCCCAATCTTCAAGCAGGCAGCAGACCCACCCTGAGATCTTGTGTTGATCAAACCCAGTTGTGCGGTCTGAATGCGCATCCCGCACAGGCAATGCTCCTTTCATCTTCCCTAACACTCCCCACTATCTGCTTTCACAGGGTTCCAGCCCCAGCAGCCTCCCACTGAGGAAGCCACATTGCAGTCTTAGGGGAATCCTGGGTCAGGTCCCGTGACCTGCAGGTTTAACGGGTTTGAGCTAATATGTCCTGGGTCACCCATCTCCTAATAGGAAAGATGCCAAGACCTCAGCAGTACTAGTTCCCTTTTTTTCTGAGATTCCGGGAATGACTGGAAACCTAATCTTTCTTTAGAAATGCTAAAACTCGGGTAGGCCTTGCTCAAGTCAGCTGTTTTAGCTCCACCAGAGATTTGCATATCGCTAGTCTTATCCACCCTAGCTAGTTTATACCAGGTATTTCCCCTCTCAGAAGGCAGCCTCATTTACAAGTGGCTAAGATAGGCCTATCTTAGCCAACAAGAAATCAGGTGACTGGCATGAGACCATCCACCTGGAATTCCTGATTCTTTTACCTACTAACTCTCTGAGTCCCCACTCAGCCCTGTTTCAGCCCCCTTCGTCGGTTCCCCCCAAAGGCCTCCTGAATCTCCTCTGGTCCTGCAATCCCCCAGCCACACACATACTCAGGCAGAATGGTTGCTTCCCCTCTGTGTTCATCCCACCACTATAACTTTATCAACTCAAATATTGATTATTCTCCACATTCTACTAGGGCCACTTGGGGGCTTATTCTCACATTTATTTCCATTTCAAAACAGTGTTAAAAAGCAATCTATAACTGCCTGATGCCTAAACAAACACTGAGACCCATTATGTCAATAACCTGGTAAATGTTTTGCTTGCTGGTTCCCAGCTGCCATGAGGAGAGATCCTACCATTTGCCAGATGTTCACTTGAGGCCTGGAAAGCAGATCTGTAAGGTGCATCATCCCAGCAGGGAGTGCTGCAGCAAAGAAATAATTTTAGGGTTGCTGAGTGTTTTGTATCTATTTTTTAGGTTAAAATTATTTTTTAAAAGGCATGGCATAGTGGGACAAGCCTGAATTAAACCTGGCTTCATTTTGGACAAAATTGGACTGTGGTCCCTACAGTCTCACTTGCTCGCTCTGTGTTATCTCTGGAACTCAGTTGCCTCATCTACACCGTAGGCTCAAATGCCAGGACTGCTTGTCTGGCTGGGGACTACTGGGATCACAGACATGAAAGGCCTTCATGCTGTAAACTTTGTGAGCCTTTTGTGCAATAGTTCACTGCCATTGCTCAAATGGGCGGCAGAGTTGGTTTGGGCTGGTCTTTTGTGCTAGAAGAGAAATTAGAACAGCCAGTAAAGCAGCCCACCTTTGACTTGACCCAGCTGGGTTACTGTGGACACCGGATGCCTGTGTGTCTTCACAGGATTTTTTCAAATATAATGATATGGGAAATGGCAAATGGCTTCCAAAAGTCAAGAGTAGGGGGCAAGTCTCTAGGCATAAAATAGTACTATAAACTCTTATGCAGAGGGAAATTGAGGGCATTTGTTTCTCCCCTCCCAGGGTAATACGCAGTCTGGATGACCTTGTGCTAACCACTTCAGTTCCCTGTCCTTCCTCATCTGTTCAATTGGGGGGCACTAAGAAAGCCCTCCCTAAGATGTGGTTATTGTGTGAGGATCTAGCCAGGTCATATATTTGAAAGACTGAGGTAAACATTAACTGTTTACAAAGCTCTATGCATGTGAATGATCAGCATTATTTACAGGGAAGGTGCGAGATAAATATGAAAGGAACTCAAAGGCAGTCACTTCTTGGCCCTTTTAAGCAGAAGCAGAAGTTTCTTTTAAAAAAAGACCAGGGTGGGTAATGCCGTCTAGTAACTGATGGATACACTGGGAGGGGGTCTAGATGAGGGCTTGGAGCACTACAGCTTTGGTATTTTAGCTTTGAATTATGCCTGCTGTCACTGGTGGTGAAAATTTGCATAATTTTAGGCAATTTGTTTAATCTGTCTGAATCACAGGTTTTTCTTCTGTAAAATGAGAATGATAATGGCACCTGCCTCACAGGTTGTTATGTTGATTTTTTGAGATAATGCACTTGAAACAATTTGCACAATGGTGGCACCCATAGCTCAGTGGGTAGCTGGCAGGTTCGAAACTAGCCCGGGCCTGCTAAAAAAAAAAATAGCCAGGCGTTGTGGCGGGTACCTGTAGTCCCAGCTACTCGAGAGGCTGAGGCAAGGGAATTGCTTGCGCCCAAGAGTTTGAGGTTGCTGTGAGCTAGAACGCCACAGTACTCTACCAAGGGCAACATAGTGAGACTCTGTCTCAATTAAAAAAAAAAAAAAATTGCACAATGTCTGGCTGGATACAATGTTAGCTGTATTTTTATAAGCAGGTGGGCTTGAGAAAGGAGGAAGGATGGGAGTGAACGGATTAACTAGTCAATTAGTTCTATTTTGCATCAGACTGAAACTCTCACCTAAGGAAGTATATAGAAATTATACACATTGGCAAGAACTTGAACAGCATGTGACGATGAGAATGGTATTGCTAATTATGGTGAAGAGATAGGGGAAAAGTTGCTTTTCTTTTGTCTCTTATCATAATGTTGCTTGAACAAAAAATGTAGTTTTTGTTTTGTTTTTAATTTCAAAAGGAAAAAAAAAAAAACACTGGCCTTGCCCTGAAATACTGTAGTTGGTCTGAGGATGCCTTAAAGATATAATAGAATTTTTAGGCAAAAATCTGTGCCTTGCAATAAAAAAGGTCAGGAAGATATTAAAGTGATAGATTTCCATTGCATTTGAAATAAGACCTTGGCCAGGCACAGTGGCTCATGCCTGTAATTCCTCCACTTTCCAAGGCTGAGGTGTAAGGATGGCTTGAAACCAAGAGATGGTGACCAGGCTGGACAACATAGTGAGACCCCCATCTTTATTAAAAATTTAAAAAATTAGCCAGATCTGGTTACATGTGTTACTTGAGATGCTGAGGCAAGAGAATCTCTTGAGCCTGAGGTTGCAGTGAGCTACAGGACACCACTTCACTCTAGTCGGGACAGCACAGTAAGACCCTATCTCAAAAACAAACAAACAAAAACAAACCTGAGCTCCTTATAGGAGCCTAAATGATGCACCTCCATGAATGTAGAAGGGGCTCAGGTTGGGTCCAGCTTTTACCTTTCTCCCACTTGTCTTTTCACCAGCCTCAAGGGCAGCCAGTATTCTGGCCCTCTGTCCTCTGGCTCCTCTGGACGCCACCCTCTGCTCTGCCTGCCTCTGCCATGTCAGCCGTTCAGGTCCTGCTGAACGTTGTCTCCTTCTAGAGACCTTGTCATACTATGTCATCATCCTTTTTCTTTTCTTCGTAGTATTTTTCTCAAATTAGCTCATTTGTTTACACGTTTACTATTTGCTCATTTGGGTTTTTTTTCTTTTTTCCCAAACACAAGGTCTCACATATTTATTACTGCACCAGCTTATTGTGAAGAGCATATAAACAAAGGGAAAACTCATTTTCCTAATGAAGTGTGGCCAGCTGTCCAACTGATGACATTTACAGCTTGATCTGGTAAGATGATAGTCACCATGATACATCAGAAGTACGTACCATCTCATGTGCAATTCCTTACAGCCCCTGCTGGGTTCTTCTCCAGTGTCTCCGCTTTGAGTTGTACCTGATTTTATTACCAGTTTTCATTTGAATCAACAGGGGAATGGGACGATTTTGTTTTTCTTTCTTGGCCAAAAACCGCTTGATTCTGAAAGTTTTGTGAGATGACATGGTGACAAACAGGACTAATCACCTGTTTCCTCATTTGTTGATACATTTCCTTTCTCTAAAATGCAGCAGCCCCTCCTTATCCAAGCTTCTGCTTTCCTCTGTGAAAGTTACCCACAGGTGCCCAAGGTCCAAAAATATTAAAAGAAACTTCTAGCAAGAATTTATAAGGTTTTGGGGGGGGTTTGTTTGTTTTTGAGACAGAATCTCACTATGTCGCCCTGGGTAGAGTGCTGTGGCGTCACAGCTCACAGCAACCTCAAACTCTTCGGCTTAAGTTATTCTCTTGCCTCAGCCTCCCAAGTAGCTGGGACTGCAGGAGCCCGCCTGGCTATTCTTGTTGCTGTTGCAGTTGTTGTTCAGCTGGCCCAGGCTGGTTTCAAACCCACCAGCCTCGGTGTATGTGGCTGGCGCCATAACCACTGTGCTATAGGCATCGAGCCCAATTTGTAAGTTTTACACTATACGCCACTCTGAGTAGTGTGATAAGTGCCCTCACCACCCCACTCTGTCACAGGCTGTCAGCACCACTCGCCATGAGCCACTTGGTTGCCGTCCAGGTGATCAGATGTTAATAATGGCCCCAAAGCCTGAGAGCAGTGATGCTGGTATACTGCTATAATGGTTCCGTTTTATTATCAGTTATTGTTGTTAGTCACTTAGTAAGCCCAATTCATGAATCAAACTTTTGTCATAGGTATGTGCGTATAGGAAAATATAGTATGTATACATTTCAGGCATCCACTGGGGGTCTGGGACTGCATCCCTGGAGGACAAGCTATATAAACACCATATATTTAGGTGTTTATATCTGCTATATAAACACCATCAGAGACCTTGGCTGTCTCACTCGGCCCCTGTACCTCTAGCATGTCACTAAATACTTACTGACAAGGTACTCAGTAAGTATTTAAGAAAAAAGAAGCAAATGAGTACATGCTAATCACTAATGGGAAGGGGAAGGGAGGGAGCAGGCCAGCAGTACCCCACTCCCAGCTGATTGATGTGAGCAAGCACTCATATCTGGGAGGAATTTCAGGCCTCTCTGTCAAAGACGAGCTGGCTGCCAAGGCCAAGGGTGTAGATAGCTATTGGTACAAGAGGCTCTTGCCATAGCAGAGACCTTTAAGTTTGGATTCAACACTAGCACTGCGTATCTTTGGGCATAACTCTGCTTGGTGGCCAAGCAGATCTGGCCAACTTGGATGCCAGGGCTTTGGAGCAGCCATGGGTATAAAAGCAAAAGTCCACATCCTTACCAAAAAATAAACAAACAAATAACAGCAATAATAACAATAAAAAAGGGGGGAGAAGAGAAAAAGAGAAGGGTGAAAACCTACCTAATGGGTACAATGAAACCTATCTGGGTGATTGGCACACTTACAGCCCTGACTCAAGCATTACAGAAATGATCCACACAGCCAAAATCATGTACCCCTTAATATTTTGAAATAAATAAATAAAAATAAAATTTCAACAAATGAAAGCTTTCATAGAAGGAAAAAAAAAAAAAAAAAGGCAGGTGCAGTGACTCACAACTGTAATCCTAGCACTCTGGGAAGCCAAGGCAGGTAGATTGCTTGAGCTCAGCAGTTCCAGATGAGCCTGAGCAAGAGCAAGACCCCGTCTCTACTAAAAATAGAAAAACTAGCTGGGCACTGTGGTGGGAGCCTGTAATCCCAGCTATTTGGGAGGCTGAGGCAAGAGGACCGCTGAAGCCCAAGAGTTTGAGGTTGCTAAGAGCTATGATGATACCACCACACTCTACCCGTGAAACTACAGAGTAAAACTCTGTCTCAAAAAAAAAAAACAAGACGAAATCTAGCCCAAGAAACACCAGTTCTCGGGAAATCTCTCACAGCTCACTTTGATTTAACCCTCGTTGACTAAGCCAAGTCCTGCGCTGAGATGAGCAAGATTCAGAGTATAATCCTCATGCAGTAGATGTGACTCAAAAGGGACAGTGTACCCAAAGCAAAACAGAAAGAGCAATGAAGCACCAGCTCTTCAGAACACAGGACAAATGCAGAAGCCTCATGTAAAATGAGCTCCAGGGCCCATGCTGGCTCTCCATGGCTGTACTGCAACCTATGAAAAGAGAAAAGAAAAATCCACAACAAAAACAGCCCACCAGGCCACCTTATTAGGCCACCCCCCTCCCCCCACTGCCACCCCACACTGCTGTCACTGTCAAGATGGCTCCTTAAGGTCTGACATCACTTCCCCAGCACTGCAGATGGTGGCAGCCTGAGAGCAGATGGGCACACTGCCTTGCTGTTTTCAGAAAAGAGGACAAGGTCTTGAACCACTCAGTTCTTCAAGAGGAACAGCTAGTTCTTCTGATCACTTCTTGGGCAGTTCCAGAGGCTGCCTGACAGGACACGAGACTTCTGCTTACATTTGGCAGGTGCAGGCAAGGCTCCAAACTCCAGGGGGAAAATACCCTAGTGTCTTCTTTCAGCAATGAACTTGCTCTTGAAAAAGCCTTGTGTAGTCTTTTATGAAACAAATAAAGTGAAGAAAGAAGGTGCCTCCTAGCCCATTGTGTCAGGGGTGTCATTATTTACACAGCAGGGCCTGGAGGTTCAATGCTCTGCAACAGTCAGTGAGAATAGCCGGAGCTGCGGGTCCACACATCTGAGTTTAGTCCTGTGGCACCCACTACTTTCCCCATCTCTGTGCCTCAGTTTCCTCATCTGCAATCTGGAGAACTTGATGAGACCAGGGAATCCTCTCACCGCCCCACTCCATCACAGGCTCTCTGCATGACCCATCACTTTAAACCACTAATAGACAATAAAATCAATACAGGCCAGGTGCGGTGGGTCACATCACGTCTGTAACCCTAGCACTCTGGGAGGCCAAGGCAGGCAGATTGCTTGAGCTCACAAGTTCAAGACCAGCCTGAGCAAAAGCAAGATCCATCTCTACTAAAAATAGAAAAACTGAGGCAAGAGGATGGCTTGAGCCCAAGAGCTGAAGGCTGCTGTGAGCTATGATGCTACGGCACTCTACCCCCCAAAAAATAAATAAAATAAAAATAAAATCAATAGTGGGTGGCAACTTGTCAAGAAACAAGTATTTGTGAAATTAAGTGAAACAGAATATTTTAGAATATAAAATTTCAGGGTGTATCACAGTTAATAAGTACCACTGTCTTGTGAAATTTTTATCCATAAACACATATGTACTGACATAGATACAAAATTAATTTTTCTTTTTTTTTTTTTTTTGAGACAGAGCCTCAAGCTGTGGCGTTGGGTGGAGTCACGTGGCATCAGAGCTGACAGCAACCTCCAACTCCTGGGCTCAAGTGATTCTCCTGCCTCTGCCTCCCAAGTAGCTGGGACTACAGGCACCCTCCACAATGCCTGGCTATTTTTTTGGTTGCAACCATCATTGTTGTTTGGCAGCCCGGGCTGGATTCGAACCCGCCAGCTTAGGTGTACGTGGCTGGTGCCTTAGCCACTTGAGCCACAGGCATCAAGCCCAGAATGTATTTTTCATTGAAAGTAACTCTGGGGCAAAAAAAAAAGGAAAAAGCTCAAAACATACCATAACCAATTTTTAAGCCTCTGAAGCAGTGACAGGGCTATCAATAGGTCAGTATCACTCCTAGCCTAATTGCCTGTTTCCTATTGTTTGCCTGAGGACTGAGGCTGCCTCCAAGAGAACTTGCTATTTGGCTCAACTCTCTGACTGTGGACACAGTGACCTAGAAAAAGAGACGTGCAATGCTGCATTTATTGTCCAGCATTACATCACCCAGAAAACATTGAAAAAATAATAATATTATGATTATTGAGTGAAGCCTGGGCAGGTGCCAGATTCTGTGCTAAGTGATTTAAATACAGGGAAGTTCATTCTCACAACAAGGGGTATGTTACTCAAGGTAAGTGTCATTACCCACGTTTTTCAGAAAAGGAAACTGAGGCACAGAGAAGTTTTGACATGGCATTCGAAGGTCATGGGACGGGTACATGACCACAGTAAGATTGGAGCCCTTATCTGTTCATCTACAGAGTGGTTTCCATTACCCACTTTTGCCACGGGGGCTGAGATGCTTTGCAACACAGTGGCTTTGAAATAGCAGCTTCTTTTCTGTGTGAAGGACCTGCCCACACAGTCTAAGTGACCAAGTCTTCTCCACCTGGCTCTCATCCACACTTGGTGGAAGTGAGCTAGTTTACATTTTTAAGGAAGCAATCAAATTATCCTTCATTGGGGTGGGGGTGGAGTGTCAGGTGGCCTGAATTAAACAGAGAGTCTAATTTGGGAACATTTCCTACCAACAAAAATTTCAGAAGGTTTGGTCCTCTGGGACTTCTCCAAATTGCCCATAATTAGCCTATCTGCCTCTCCCTGGTTGCTTCATAGCATCTGTCCTTTCACCCCAGCCTTATCTCTGAGGGCACCTCTCCTGTGAACTACTTTGGTGATTCCTTACTGTTACCAAAAGCCCCAGATGCAGGTCTCAGTTTCCAAAAAGAACGGGAAAAGTTTTAAAGAGACAGAAAGCATTTTTGACCTTTTTATTCCCCCAGACCATTCCCTCTGTTACATGACTATCCAGACAAACTTGTTTTTTGTTGTTGTTTTTGAGACAGAGCCTCAAGCTGTCGCCCTGGGTAGAGTGCCATGGCATCACAGCTCACAACTCCTGGGCTTAAGCGGCATCAATACCTCCAACTCCTGGGCTTAAGTGATTCTCTTGCCTCAGCCTCCCAAGTAGCTGGGACTACAGGTGCTCACCACAACATCTGGCTATTTTTTGGTTGTTGTTATCATTGTTGTTTGGAAGGCCCGGGCTAGATTCGAACCCACCACCTCTGGTGTATGTGGCTGGCGCTTTAGCCACTTGAGACACAGGCACCGAGCCTATTGTTGTTTTAAAGTAATATTGCATTTCACTGCATCATTGGTGAAGATACCCAAGAGTAGGAGATAAGGGGATTCATAGCAATCCTCTTCATGTTTGAGATTTTAGAGACTTTCAATCCCACATCCAGATTACAACATACCCACTATCCTAGAGTTCCAAGGAAATTAGTCAGGGCTTAAATTAAACTTTAACCTTGTTTTGACTTAAAAATATAATTTAGCACATTAGTTTCATATGTTCCTATTTTATGGCCTAAAAAAAAAAAAACAGTCACAGCTCCAGACTACAGTAGTTAAAATCCTATTTAGGATTTCAGTAATCTATACAACTTCCCCAAGCCTCAGGCAAGGCAAAGAGCAGTCATCGAGCACTTACTCTGCTTTGTAAAACTCTTAAGGCTTGTTCCCCCATCATTACCCTCCCATTTTCTATCCCTAAACTTCCCCCAGGTCACCACCCACATTGTATTCATGTTTGTACTGATAACTATGTCCGACAGAGGTAGTAGAAGGGATTCCCCGCTCCCAGAAAGTCTTCAGTGTGGGTTGCGATGCTCAATTAATTTTTTTTTTTTTTTTTGAGACAGAGCCTCAAGCTGTCACCCTGGGTAGAATGCTATGTCGTCACAGCTCACAGCAACCTTCAACTCCTGGGCTCAAGCAAGTCTCCTGCCTCCACCTCCCAAGTAGCTGGAACTACAGGCACCCACCATAATGCTGGGCTATTTTTTTTTTTTTGGTTGTAGTTGTCATTGTTGTTTGGCATGCCCAGGCTAGATTCGAACCCGCCAGCTCTGGTGTATGTGGCTGGCGCCACTTGAGCACAGGCGCCGAGCCCCATCTCCAATTATTAAGGAGCGGTTCGTTTTTTCATTTGTAATTTTTAAATATTGAAATCGCCTGGAGTTTATTTTCCCTCTCAGTGTTTGTACATAGAATTAATTTTTTTCTGGTAGGCAATCGTTCCAGCAGCATTTACTGAATACTAAACACTTGTCTCCTTGTTTATGTGTTTGGATGACAGCTGGATGGTGAGATTTGGTATGAGAAGGATCTCCCTGGCAGTCTAGACTAGCAGATTAATGCTGGAGTGCCCACATTAGAGGTGTGGACCAGTAGGAGGCTCAGTTGAGGCAATATTGTAGGAGAAAGGTGAATGCCTGAATTATAACAGGTGCATCAGAGAGGAGACACAGAGCAGACAGGACCCAGGCCACAGACTGTTCTCCCCTACTTTCCTATAACCACCCTCACCCCACCCCCATCTGTATATTTACTTCCATTGTCCTGGGAGAGAATAAAGCCCCGTCGTTAACCTGGGAGTACATGAACTCAGATTATTGCATTTAAATCTTGACTTTGTTGCAATTTGGACACTGGTAATAATAGAACAACAATAATAATAATAATAATAATAAATCCCGACTTTGTTCCTGGCATGGTGGCTCACACCTGTAATCTCAGCACTTTGGGAAGCAGAGGTAAGAGTACTGCTTAAGCCCAGGAGTTCAAGATTAACCTGGGAGGCCCAGCACGGTGGCTTCCACCTAAAATCCTAGCATTCTGGGATGCAGAAGCAGGTGGATTGCTTGAGCTCAGGAGTTCAAGACCAGCCTGAGCAAGAGTGAGACCCCCCCCCCATCTCTAAAAAATAGCCGGGCAAAGTGAAACTCTGTCTCAAAAAAAATAAATAAAATAAAATAAAAAATAGGTGGGTGTTGTGGTGGGCACCTGTAGTTCCAGCTACGCAGAGGCTGAGGCAAGAGGATCACTTGATCTCAAAAAGTTGAGGTTGCTGTGAACTATGATGTCACAGCACTCTACTGAGGCTGACAAAGTTAGACTCTGTCTCAAAAAAAAAAAAAAAGTCAACCTGGGCAAAGCAAAACTCCATCTCTATCAAAAAATTTTAAAAATTATCTAGGCATGCACCTTGGAGTTTGAGGCTGCAGTGTGCTATGATTATACCACTGTACTCCAGCCTATGCAACAGAGTGAGAGATCCTGCCTCTATAAAAAATATGTATATTTTTTTGAGACAGAGCCTCACTATGTTGCCCTCAGTAGAGTGCTATGGCGTCACAGCTCACAGCAACCTCAAACTCTTGGCTTAAGCAATTCTCTTGCCTCTGTAGTTCCTAGTAGCTGGGACTACAGGTGCCCGCCACAACACCCAGCTATTTCTTTGGTTGCAGTTGTCATTGTTGTTTAGCTGGCCTGGGCCGGGTTCAAACCAGCCAGCCTGGGTGTATTGGCCAGTGCCCTACCCACTGAGCTATGAGCGCCACCCAGAAATGACTTTCTGTTGCAGTAGTCATTGTTGCTTAGCTGGCCTGGGCTGGGTTCGAACAGCCTTGGTGTGTGTGGCCGATGCCAACCACTGCACTATGGCACAAACCGGAAAAAAATATTTTTAACTGAAATAATTAATAAATCTGGGGCTGGGTGTAGTGGCTCATGTCTGTAATCCTAGCACTTGGGAGGCTGAGGTGGGTGGATTGCCCTGAGCTCACAGGTTCGAGACCAGCCTAAACCAGAGTGAGACCCTGCCTCTAAAAATAGCCAGGCAATGTGGCAGGCACCTGTAGTCCCAGTTACTTGGGAGGCTGAGGCAAGAGAATCGCTTAAGCCTAGGAGTTTAAGGTTGCTGTAATCTATGACACCACCGCACTCTACCAGGGGTGACAAAGCAAGACTCCATCTCAAAAAAAAAAAAAAAAAAATCAAATCAGGCTCAGTACTGATAGCTCAGTGAGTAGGGTGCCAGCCACATACACCAAGGCTGGTGGGTTCAAGCCCAGCCCAGGCCTGCTAAACAACAATGACAACCGCAAGCAAAAATAAGCTGAGCATTGTGGGCACCTGTGATCCCAGTTACTCCAGAGGCTGAGGCAAGAGAATCACTTAAGCCAAGAGTTGGAGGTTGCTGTGAGCTGTGATACCACTGCACTCTATTGAGGGCAACATAGTGAGACTCTGTCTCAAAAAAAAAAAAAAAATCAATAAATATTGACTTCCTCATTTCCAACCAGCATTGTAATTTCAAGCAAGTTTCTTGATATTTGTGGTCTCAATTCCCCCATCTGTGAAATGGGGATGATAGTCACACCTATTGCAGAGCATATTCAGAAGAATCTAATGAGCTGTTTCACATGAGGCTCTTCTCCTGGTGCCTGGCATAGCCTAGTCTCCATTAGTCAATATTGTTATCAGTTTGTTTATAAGGAAAGGGTGACAGGGAAGGATTCCAGATCAAATAGTGAAAGGCACTGGTCTAGAAAATGCTTCCCTTAGGGGGCCTGTATTCTTAAGTTGTACTTACACCTAAAAATTAAAGATTACCATTGTAAAATAAGTTAGAAGATTAATCAATGATGCCCTCTATTCTCCTCACCCCCACCCCACTCTTAAACACAACTGCTTGTTTGTATAAAACATTGGTCAAAGGTGGAGCCACGGGAGTTTTTTTTTGTTTGTTTGTTTTTTCCTGAGACAGAGTCTCACTGTATTACCCTGGCTAGAATGCCGTGGTGTCATAGCTCACAGCAACCCCAAACTCCTGGGTTCAAGCAATCCTCCTGCCTCAGCCTCCCAAATAGCTGGAACTACAGGTGCCTGCAGCAATGCCCGGCTACTTTTTCTATTTTTTAGTAGAAATGGGGTTTGACTCTTCTCAGGCTGGTCTTGAACTCCTGAGCTCAAGGGATCGTCTCACCTCGGCCTCCCAGAGGGCTAGGGTTACAGGTGTGAGCCACTAAACCCCACTGGGTCTTTTATTTCTTTCCTTCTCATATTTTCGAGGGAGCGAGATAATACCTACAGTTGATTGACTGAACCCATCTTAGGCACACGGTGCTAAGACACTTAAACATTATCTCTTCTCAGCTTTGAGATGTTTTGTAAAAGATAATAAAATTTATCCTACATAATATTTCTTCTGTAATAATTCTGAGGTTATTATCATCCCCAATGTACAGATAAGGAAAGGGAGTTTTCCAGAAGTGAGGAAGCAACTTGCATTCAGCTGCTGTTATGAAGCATCAAGTCTCTGTGACCCCAACACCCAAGCTCTAAGCCCAATGAGGGACCTGTTAATGTTGAGCTAGAATTTTGGAAGGTGGGAAGTTCAGCTTGGAAGATGAAAGAGATCACCTTCTGAATGATTTAGTGCCTTCTATTTATTTATAAAATAGTCAAACCTGGAAAGAATTAGGAAGTCATCCAATCTAGTCTCTTGCCTTGCCCAACTTCACTACCCATTGAGTTCTCTGTTGAGTCCTAAATCTCCTGATCCTGATGCTGTGTCTGTTGTCTCCACTTGGCCTCAAGACTAAAGGTCAAGAAGATGAAGATGAAGGGCAAATGTGCAGCCTGCATAGTCAAAGGACATTGTTTTGGCCTAAAGAAGCTTGTAAATCAGCAAAGCAGAGGATTTGAGCTTAAATAACAAATACCAAGAATAAGAGGGTAAAAAAATCTTTAAGGTTTTTGGAGGGCCCCTCAGGCCAGAATCAGGGAACACTTCTTGGAGGAGGCTATGGGAGAGTTAGTGCTACAGTAGAGGCCACAAGAAGGGAATTCCAGAAAGAAGAGGCACACCTACAAGGGATTACTAAGAATGGTAGCTAGCATTTATTAAGCCATAACATACAGGATCTATGCTAAATACATCAACAATATGAGGCAGATACAAAAATGACCCCCATCTCAAGGAATGAGCAATTAAGATATAAGCAATAAGTGACTTGTCCAAGGACTTACGGATGGGCAGTGTCAGGTTCCAGAATTAGAATAAGGCTGGAGTGACTCCATAGGCATTCCAGTGCCTGAGGTAGGATCCAGGAGTCAGTGAGGGGGGCTGAGAATGTAGGAGAAAGTAAGAGATAAGATGCTCTCCCTCTCTCTTTTTTAAAAAAATAGGGTCTCACTCAGGCAGAGGTGGCATGATCATAGCTCACTGCAGCCTCAAACTCCTGGGTTCCTCCTACCTCAGCCTCCCACATGGCTGGGACTACCTGCCTGGCTAATTTTTTCTTTGTGTTTTGTAGAGATGAGGTCTTGCTATGTTGTCCAGGCTGGTATTGAATTCCTAGCCCCAAGTGATCCTTATACCTCAACCTCACAGAGTGCTAGGATTACAGATATGAGCTACTGTACACAGCCAAAGCACTCTTGCTAAGACAAATCAACTTACAATTGACCCAGGCCCTTCCCTGACCATTCAGAACTTCTGCAGCAGGCAAGGGGTACTCACTTAATGTAGGTCAGGATGTAGACCCACCGGCCTTTGCACATGCCACAAGATCTTCTACACCCTTGACAATCTAGAATCTGAAGGCTACCAGGACCGAGCTGAGAGGCCTGGGATGAGGGGTTCAGAAGCCACTGAGCTCACTTTGGAATCAAATGTCCAGAACCCATCTCCAATTGATCTTGTACCAACCCTGGGACCTCTGTGGGGCCAGGCCTTGCCCCTCAGTCCTAAATCTGGCAAACCACTTTCCAAATGCCAATCAAAGGTAAGTCTCAACCCCATGGGGACAATATGTCTTAGAAGTAAGAGCACAGGTGGTGTAGCAGGCTGAGCCCAGCTCTGACAACTGTGAAGCCTTGGGCCAGCTCCAGCTCTGCCTGGACTTTGATGAGTACCAAAGGGTGCTCATCCAACTCATATGTGGTTAGGAAGAATCTATGAAGACCAATGGATCAGAGCCAGCATAATGCCCGGTGCCCACAGGTATTTAATAAATGCACTTGACTTTAGGACTCCTTCCTCTCCTTGCAGCAGATTGAGAATGGGTTGAGCACACCCCAGTCCCCAGTTCCTTGCCTTCCCTAGAAACAGATTCACAGGCCCTTTGAAGGTTGAAAATGTTACTACTAAACACTGCTTGGAACAGGAGACAACAAAGCCAACAGGAAATGTGACAAAGGTGTCAGAACCTGTACAGATTCACTCATCAGCATCCTCCAGCTCAGAAGTGGCAACAGCCTTTCTTAGCAGGTACTCACCACTGCAAGAGGAAGCTTCCCTCAACTCTCTTCCACCCAGATCCTCTCAAGCTACTGCTGTAGCTTCACTCACCCGAGAGCTACTCACGGAACACTTATCAATACTCTGGGCATGAGATAACTCAAAGACAGATGGGAACAAGTGTCTGCTGATATATGAATGGATAAACAAAACACAGGGCATATGTAGGTACAATGGAATAGTATCTAGACTTGGAAAGGAAGGAAATTCTGACACACATTACATCATGGATGAACTCTGATGACATTATGCTAAGGAAATAACCCCATCACAACAGCAGAAATACTGCATGATTCCACTTACATGGGATGACTGGAGTAGTCAAATCCATCCAGACAGCGAGTACGATAGATACATGTTACCAGGAACTAAGGCCCTTCCCTCCCCTCCCCTCCCCTCCCCTTCCTTCCCTTCCCTTCTTTTTATTGTTGTGGAGACGGGGTGACTATGTTGCCCAGGAAGGTCTTGAACTCCTGGCCTGAACGCAACTTCCCACCTCAATCTCCCAAATGGGATTACACACATGAGTCACTGTGCCTAGCCTGGGAGATAGTGTTTAATGGGGATAGAGTTTATGTTGGGGAAATGAAAAAGTTCTAGAAATCACTATAGCACAATGTGAATGTACTTAATGCCCTGAACTATATACTTAAACATGATTCAAATGATAAATGTATGTTATGTATATTTTACCACTTTGTGTGTGTGTGTGTGTGTGTGTGTGTGTGAGAGAGAGAGAGACAGAGTCTCACGCCCTTGCCCTTGCTAAAGTGCAGTGGTGTCATCAGAGCTCACAGCAACCTCAAACCCCTGGGCTCAAATGATCCTTCTGCCTCAGCCTCCCAAGTTGCTGGGACTACAGACACCCACCACACTTATTCATTTTTCTCTTTTTTTTGTGGAGGCAGGGGTCTCACTCTTGCTCAGGCTTATCTCAAACTCCCAAGCACAAGCAATCTTCCCTCCTCAGCCTTCCAGAGTGCTGGGATTACAGATGTGAGCCACCACGCCCAGCCTTACCACCATTTTAAAAATTCAAAAGAGGCAAGTGGAGAAATGGAAGCTCTCCCAGAGATCTCCCCAGCTAGTCACAAAGCCACGTTGTAAGAGACATGGATGGTGCAGGCACCAGCAGCTGTCTCAAACTGGGCTTTCCCTAGCCCAGAAGGTGAAAGGCTTTTCAGAGGCACATGGGGTGGGGTGGGAGCCCTGCAGCCTGGGCACTGCTATCTCAGTCTGTGCCCTGACCCTCACTGGGAAGTCCCTTCAAACATAGCCTGTAGCCCTGTGCTTGCAACCAGCTTTCAGTGGCTCTGTTGGTATTCACTCCCTCCATTAAGTGAGGTTTTGTTTTGTTTTGTTTTGTTTTTTGTTTTGTTTTGTTTTGTTTTGTTTTGTTTTGTTTTGTTTTGTTTTGTTTTGTTTTAAGACAGAGCCTCAAGCTGTCACCCTGGGGAGAGTACCATGGTATCGCAGCTCACATCAACCTCCAACTCCTGGGCTCAAGTGATTCTCCTGCCTCCACCTCCCAAGTAGCTGGGACTGCAGGAGCCTGCCACAAAGCCCTGCCATTCTTTGGTTGCAGCCATCATTGTTGTTTGGCAGGCCCAGGCAGGATTCGAAACCGCCAGCTCAGGTATATGTGGCTGGTGCCTTAGCTGCTTGAGCCACAGCTGCTGAGCCTCATTAAGTGAATTTTGACCATAACAGAAATGAATGTCATGGACATCACACTCCCCAGACTCCCCAGATGACCCACTGCTGCTATAGGGCCTGTTCCTCGTCATTAGGCTCTCCTCTTTTTCCCTGCCTGCCTTCTGGAACCCTCAAATCCAACTTGACCTTTCACCTGTTTGCAGGGCCCAAGATAGGGAGGACCAGAGGGATGTCAAGCCTGATTCCAATGCTCCCCCCACCCCTCCCCCTCTACTACCCCAGGCCAGTCACACGCCCTCTGCAGGTGTCGCTAGATGGAGGTAACTCTGATATGCCCTAAAGCACTGGGGCTGAGATATGCAAAGCTGAAGAAAGATATTGCAGGTGTTTCAAAACAAAGTTATCGGTAAACTTTATTCAGGATGAATGTACCTATAGAAGGAATGTGCCCCTCAGGAGTGGCTGGAGGCAGGAGTCACAGAAAAAGCAGTTCTTTCTTTCTTTCTTTCTTTTTCTTTTCTTTTTTTTTTTTTTTTTTTGAGAGTCTCAGTAGAGTGCTGCGGTGTCACAGCTCACAGTAACCTCAAATTCTTGGGCTTAAGGGATTCTCTTGCCTCAGCCTCCCAAGTAGCTGGGACTACAGGCGCCTGCCACAATGCCCAGCTATTTTTTGGTTGTAGTTGTCATTGTTGTTTGGCAGGCCTGGGATGGATTTAAACCTATCAGCTCCTGTGTAAGTGGCTGGCGCCCTAGCCGCTGAGCTACAGGCACCGAGCCCATTTATTTCTTTACTCAACAAATAGTTACTCATTCTGTGCCAGGCACTATTCTAGGTACAAGGATATAGAGTGGATAAAACAGACAGGCCTCTGCTCTTGTATAGCTTATATTCTAGGAAGAATGTCAGATAATAAACAATATAACTAAGTAATATAAGTTATACCTTGGATGGTGTTACGTGATATGGAGGAAATAAAGTTATCAAGGGAAACAGAGAATTCCAGGTTTGGGAAGGGGAAATTGCAATTTTTGAAAGGCTACCTATGAGAGAGGTAAAGGTGGGAGGATCGCTTAGGGCCAGGAATTCAAGCTATAGTGAGCCGTGATCAAGTCTACAAATAGCTACTGTATTCCAGCCTGGACAACATAGCAAGACCTCCCCCCCCCCCAAAAAAAAAAAAAAAAATCAAAAAAAGAAAAGAAGAAAGGTTAGCTATAAAGTGAGCCAAGACTTGAAGTTGAGAGAATTTGCCATTTGGATGCCAGTGAAAAAGTGTCCTAGGCAGAGGAAACAGCAAATCCCAAAGGCCTGGGTGTACGGGGATACCTGGAGCCTTGGGGGAATAGTGAAGAGGGGAGTTCTAGAAGGGAGCTTGCCAAGTGGGAAGAAGAGGGGAGGTCAGCAAAGAAACAGGTCTCGGAGGGCCTTGCCGAACACCACAAGGACGTTTAGGGTGTAGAGTGGATTCCACTACTGTTCAGGGGAGAGGGGTCTTCATTAATGGACTTTGAGTCCCCCATGTCACCCCCCAGAGCAGGATGGATGTAGCAGACTGCCTGGGGCTGATACCTCTGAATAGGGAAGGTAATCATCTGGTCACACTCAGGCTTCCCAAGGACATGTCTCCAGAGAGAGAAAATGTTAGCAGCCTGAGTATTGTCTGTGATAATTCTACTATGCACTATGTACCATGTAAATCCACATATTATATAACCTGTAATATAAACCAATCTGATATAACACAATATAAATCTCCATAACTTAGAGCCTGGATAATGCACTTCCAGTCCCAGGAGTTGAGGTAGCCCTGAGCCTGGCCAATGATCCAGTGTCTGAACTTGCCAGGACTCTGGACTAGACCTCAAGGCCACAGCTTTGCCACTTGGTGAGGCCCTTGGCAGTCAGTTAGCTGTCCTTCTGTCCTTCCTTTGGTGCTATTCTGACTTTGCCATTCACCTTTTGACCCAAACCTGTACCTCTCCCCCTCAACTTACTCAACTGTAAACCAGACATGATATTTACAACCTCCAAGAGTGGCTGAGGAACCGAATGAGTTAGACCACTTAACCGCCAGCCCCGCTCAGCATTTCCCAGCTCGCCCTTCCTTACCTTACAGACCGTCCTCCTGTCTTTTTTGGGCCACATGCCAACCTCCCAGCTGAATAGTTAGAAACTATTCTAAACACAGGTCTGCTCACATCCCTCCCTGAGTGAACTGAAACTCCTTAGCATGTGTCCAAGACCCTGTTGCTCTCCACCACTGAGCTACAAATGAGAGGATTCATCCCCTCCCCAGTGGCACGTCTGCTCTTGCCTCTGCATCTCCCTCTGGTTAGACTCCTCATGCCCCACCACCCTGCCCCCCTCCCCGGTCCTAATGGAATGAATCCCTTGTGTCCTTCAAGTTCTAGGCTCAAATTCCTCCTCCTCTTAAAGGCTTCCCAGTCTTCCCTCTCTCTCCTGTCTGCCCGTGGCAGTGTATGCTTTCCCCTCCACGGCATCTATTACAATATAGTCATCTCTCCTTATCCGAGGTTTCGTTTTCATGGTCTCAGTTTGTTTTTTTTTTTTTCTTTTTTTGTAGAGACAGAGTCTCACTTTTACTGCCCTCAGTAGAGTGCCGTGACATCACAGGACTCACAGTAACCTCCAGCTCTTGGGCTTAAGTGATTCTCCTGCCTCAGCCTCCCGAGCAGCTGGGACTACAAGCGTCTGCCACAACGCCCGGCTATTTTTTTGTTGCAGTTTGGCAGGGGGTGGGTTTGAACCCACCACCCTCGGTATACGGGGCCAGCGCCCTACTCACTGAGCCACAGGCACTGCTCCCACGGTCTCAGTTTTATCTGTGGTCAACTACAGTTTGAAAATATTAAATGGAATATTCAAAAAGTAAACAATCTATAAGTTTTTAATTGAATGACATTTCTGAGTAGCATGGTGAAATCACTTGCTATTCTGCTCCATTTCACCCTGGACATGTGAATCCAGTGGGTCCCTGCGGTCTAGAGGCCCTGGTGATAATCAGACTCTGCCCCCATTCTGGGCGTTGTGGCAGGCACCTGTACTTACAGCTACTCGGGAGGCTGAGACAAGAGTATTGCTTGAGCCCAAGAGTTTGAGGGTGCTGTAAACACCATGGAACTCTACCGAAGGAAACAAAGTGAGACTCTGTCTCAAAAAATAAAAAAACAGTCTTGGCACCCAGAGCTCAGTGGTTAGGGCGCCAGCCATATACACAGAGGCTGGCAGATTGGAGCCTGGCCCAGGCCTGCTAAACAACGACAATTGCACCAAAAAGAATAGGCGGGCATTATGGTGGGTGCCTCCCAGATATTTGGGAGGCTGAGGCAAGAGAATCACTTAAGCCCAAGAATTTGAGGTTACTTTGAGCTGTGATGCTACAGCACTCTACCAAGGGCGACACAGTGAAAAACTCTGTCTCAAAAAAATAAATAAGTAAATAAAATATTAAAAAGTTTTAAAAGTTCTCTACTCAATAATGAAAAAACTTGTATGCTAAGGTTGTGCAAGATCTATGGTGAGAACAAATTTTCTACTCATGAAATTGTGAAGGACAAAGAAATTCCTACATAGGGTTCAGTACTACATGTGTTTTCAGGCATCCACTGGGGGTCTTAGAACATCACATGAACAAGTGAGGAGTACTGACCTGTTTTTCACTAATTTGGGTTTATTTCCCCTACCAAAATGCAAGCACCTTGAGAAAAAAGAAAGATCATCTTCCCACACACTAGATTTCATTAAATTCCGTCTGTAAACATATTTTTATTATATTAATTAATACATTTATTTATTTTATTGACAAATAAAAATTGTACATATTTGTTGTGTGCAACATGATGTGTTGAAATATGTATACATCGTGGAATGGGTGAACAAGCACGTTAACATAGGCACCACCTAACACATTTGTCATTTTTTGTGGCGAGACCCTTAAAATCTACTTTCAAAAGACAACACGTTATTAACTATGGTCACCGTGCTGTACAACATGCCAACAAATGCTTAGATTCATTATTATTTTAAGTCCCAGTAAGGAAGAAAAGACGCTGCCAGTTACCACCATGAGACCTTGCCTTTTTTTTTTTAAAAGACAGAATCTCACTTTATCGCCCTCAATAGAGTGCTGTAGTGTCACAGCTCACAGCAACCTCCAGCTCTTGGAGTTAGGTGATTCTCTTGCCTCAGCCTCCCGAGCAGCTGGGACTACAGGCGCCGGCCACAATGCCTGGCTATTTTTTTGTTGTAGTTTGGCCGGGGTGGGCTTGAACCCACCACCCTTGGTATACGGGGCCAGCACCCTACTCACTGAGCCACAGGCACCGCCCAAGACCTTACCTTCTTATCCCTTGGAATTTTTATTTAGCAAGAGAGTTCTGAACTTAGAAGTGGATTTCACGAGACAACCCACAAGCTGTACTTGCACCCACCCCTTTCCTCCTCCCACAATCCCTCGCCCTCTTTCTTCCCAACTTGGGCCCTGCAGAATGGCTCCCACAAAAAAGGGTGGTGAGAATAAGAAGGGCCAGTCTGCCATCAAAGAGGTGGTGACCCGAGAATACAGTGTCAATATTCACAAGCGCATCCATGGAGTGGGCTTCAAGAAGCATGCCCCTCGAGCACTCAAAGAGATCCAGAAATTTGCCATGAAAGAGATGAGAACTCCAGATGTGCACGTTGATACCAGGTTTAACAAAGCTGTCTGGGCCAAAGGCATAAGGAATGTCCCATACCGTATCTGTGTGCGTTATCTAGAAAACGCAATGAAGATGAAGATTCACCAAAGAAGCTCTATACTTTGGTTACCTGTGTACCTGTTACCACTTTCAAAAATCTACAGTCAACGTGGATGAGAACTAACTGGTGATTGTCAGACACACCAAATAAAATTATAAAATCACCAAAAAAAAAAAAAAAGAAGTGGATTTTACTGGCTTGGCGCCCATAGCTAAGTGGTTAGGGCACCAGCCACAGACATCAAGGCAGGTGGGTTTGAACCCATCCTGGGCCAGCCAAACAACAATGACAACTGCAACAAAAAAAATAGCCAGGTGTGGAGGGCACCAGTGGTCTCAGCTTCTTGGCTAAGGCCAGAGACTTGCTTGAGCCCAAGAGTCTGAGGTTGCTGTGAGCTGTGATGCTATGGCACTCTACCAACGGGTGACAAAGTGAAACTCTTGTCTCAAAAAAAAAAAAAAGATTTATCACTTTTGTACATATTATATGTATTTATATATAAAAGCAACTGAGAAAGGGATTATCACACTGTGACTAGCACCTGCCTAAGAGCTATTAAGAGCCATTGATTATAAGGTTCCCCTGAGTTTTAAAGATGTTAACATAAAAGAAAAAACATGTGTCCTAAACTCCAGGAAATACAGCCCATCCTTTCTCTTAGAACAGTGCCTGGCTCATTGCAGGTGCTCAGTAAATGTTTGTGGGGCATTTATTTATTTATTTATTTATTTTTAAATTACTATTTTGAGTCAGAATCTTACTCTGTTATCCAGGGAAAAGTGCCATGGCATCATCCTAGCTCACAGCAACCTCAAACTCCTGGGGTCAAGTGATCCTCCTTCCTCAGCCTCCCAAGTAACTGGGACTACAGATGCCTGCCATGATGCCTGGTAATTTTTTTGTATTTTTAGTAGAGACAGGGTTTGGTTCTTGCTCAGTCTGGTCTTGAACTCCTGAGCTCAGGCAATCTGCCTGCCTTGGCCTTGCAGAGTGCTGGGATTATAGCGTGAGTCACTGCTCCTGGCTTGCTTTTAGTTTGTGCCATGTCTCGGGCCAATGGAAAGTGAGAGTGGCCATTTTCATATTTCCCTGGTCTTCTCTTGTGTTAGGGGGTTCCAGAATGACAGGTTGGCAGCAAGGTGGTCCTATAGAGGGTCACTCGGGAAGCCAAGTGAGCAGCATCGGCACAGAAGAGCCCTGATTCCCCAGTGGAAAAGGAGCAGACACAGGGCACTGCCAGGCAGATAGAGGTTCATAGGAAGTGCTTCTAATCCCTGACGTTCAGCAGGCTCAGACTGACAGTATGAACTTAAGAGCACAAAACCGTGGCCCTTAGAAAAGTGTTTTTATTTGTGGGTAAACTTTTGGGCACCGTGTCCAAAAACAGCAATGAATATTACGCTCTGTGCTCTGTCTCCAGCTGCCCCACACTGCCCTAGTGAGGTGCTGCCTGGAAAAGGGATTCTATTTTTTAGAGAGAGAGAGAGAAAGGGAGACAGTTATAACCTAAAGAAAGTAATTATGCGTTCAGGCCAGAAACACCCCACTGTGTCTCCATGTGAATGTAATTTTGTTTGAACAAGTTGAACTAAATTTAATTTGGCTGATCTTGAATTTGCAAAACATAGACACACACAAAGACCTTCATCTGGGGAGAAAAAAAGAAAGACCTTATTGCTCAGTGTTGTATTTTAAGTGCAGGTAAATTTAAGAGGCCATCTGAAGCCTGCATTTGGCTTCTCTGAGCCTCACCCTGTGCATAGAGGGTGTATCAGAGAACAGGTTCTGGTCAGCCAAGATGCTGGACATTATATGGAATAGAAGAGGTGGGAGAAGGAGGCCTGAGTGTGTCTTAGAAAGAGCCCTGACATCATAGGGAGGGAAACTAGGAACCTGCTAAGTGACTGTGGCAAGTCACTTAACCTCTCTAAACTTGTGAAACTCTCCCTATGGGCAGGGGTGACAGTGCTCATATGTATTAATAATAATCCAGGTGGCAGGGGCCTTGCAACAAGGACACTGCAGTCTGTTCTTGGGACCCAACACCATGCTCAACGTTAACCCGTTAGTGGCTGGATCTTAAGGAGGACCAGGGGAGGACCCAGCATATGGGAATACTCAGTGGTCTCACGACAGTAGCTATTTACTTACCAACTACTACAATATTGATATATCACAACAGCAGCACAACTTGTACCAGTGTGTATTACAAGAATGACATTTTGCCTATGGGCTTTCTGAAAAGATTAAATGAAGTCATGTAGATGAATGAATGAGTGAGTAAATGAGGGCAGGGGCATCTGGGACACTGCTCGTGAGTCAGAGTTCTTTCATCCAGGAGCTGTGTCACTGAGCATCTCAGAGGCGCCTGCTTCCATGCCATATGCTGAGGATCATAACCTCCTTGCAGCAGGAAGCCACAAGCCATCACTGTGCTAAAAGGAGCAACAGATGGGACTCAGGGAAGTATAGAGATGGGCCGCTCTTGTTAGGGCTGAATGCTGCCATAGGGATGCCAAAGGATGGGCAATGGCAGGTAATTTGCACACTAAAATAATCCATCTGGCAGCAGTGTGGAACATGGTCTCCAGGGGCTAAGTATGGAGGCTGGGGAACTGTTTAGGGAATAATCTAGGTTATAATAATCTAGGTTAAAGATAATAAAACAAAAAGATCAGCTGGTAGAATGTATTAAAAATAAAGAGTGTTAGGCCAGGTGCGATGGCTCATGCCTGTAATTCTAGCACTCTGGGAGACCGAGACAGGTGGATTGCCCTGAGCTCACAGGTTCAAGACCAGTCTGAGCCAGAGTAAGACCCCATCTCTAAAAATAGCCAGGCGTTATCTCAGGTACCTGTAGTCCCAGCTACTTGGGAGGCTGAAGCAAGAGAATCACTTGAGCCCAAGAGTTGGATGTTGCTGTGAACTATGATGCCACAACACTCTACTGAGGGTGACAAAGTGAGACTCTTTAAAAAAAAATTTTTTTTTTATATATATATATATAGTGTTGTTGGTTTTATTTTGTTTAAGTGGAAGGGTGAGAAAAAGAGAAATAGAGATAAAACTAGATCAATGGACGTAGGCCTGGAAAGAGTGTGTCATATTTAGGAAATACTTAGAAAGTAAGCTTAGTAGAAGGCCAAGGCTGGTGGATTGCCTGAGCTCAGCAATTTGAGACCAGGCTGAGCAAGGGTGAGACCCCTTCTCGTAAAAAAATTAGCCAGGAGCTGTGGCAGGCTCCTATAGTCCCGGCTACTCAGGAGGCTGAGGCAAGAGGATCACTTTAGCCCAAGAGTTTGAGGTTGCTATGAGCTATGATGCCACAGCACTCTACCCAGGGCAACAGAGGGAGATTCTGTCTCAAAAATAAATAAATAAATAAATAAATAAATAAATAAATAAAGTAAAGTTAGTAAGACTAAGAAATTGTTTAAATAAGACAGCTAAGGGAGAAACAGTAATCAAGAAGACCCAGGTTTCTGGGTCAAGTAACCCAGAGGTGACAGTGTTACCATGATCAGAAACCCAGGAACAAGAGCAGTTTGGGGCCAAAGATATTAAGAAAATGAGTATCTAGGACATATAGTTCCAGAGCCTGACCAAAAAAAAAAAAAAAAAAAAATACCAGGAAGCAGAAGTCCAGGTCTGAGTCCCAGCACTACAATTGAGCAATCGTGGACCATGGACAAATCAGTTAACCTCGCTGGCTCTTAACTTCCTTCAAATCCTCAAGCTGAAAGTTTCAAATTGGAATAAATCGTATGTTAGCCATGTCATTCTTCTATTCCCACCATCTCTCGTCTGGTCTCTTCTCGTGTGATTCAGAAACTGATGCAAAACATATTTCTTTTAATTTTTATACTCTGGAATGTAAAACTGAGAGACAAAGAGGGAGAGAAACGAGAGATGCTAACTTCCTTCCACACATGATAGAATACAGTGAAATAATACAGGGCTTGAATTGTTCTGCACAAGAGAGCTCGATTCAATAGCTTGGTTAGCAAACTCTGCCATGGCCCTCTCTTTCTCTGCAAGGACAAAAAGAGAGAGATGTCCGCTCTCAAGGGGAAACCGGCCTGCATCCGTCATTCTCTGTAAGGAGGCTCCTTCTATTCAGACTCCTTTTTCCTACACACAATTCATTTTATTAAACAGCTACAGCTGCAATTAGGAGTGGGAGAATCCAGGCATGTTTTTGGGTTCGAGATGTGTCCTGTGTGATTTTTCAAATACTTTGGGTTTGGCAAAAGCCAAGACACATTCTGTTAAGTTCTTTTTCCTGTTCATTTTTTAAGCCCGTGTGTATTCAAGAGAAATGTGGTCCATCTGATTCTCATTCATTTTCGCTTAACTCAACAAAAAGTTGTCTCGGAAGAGCTAGAAAATGTCCAAGCAGCAAATCCAGCCTCCTTAATGGAAGCCTTATTAGAAGAATCTCTTTCTCTCAATCCCAGATGTATTGACATTCTCCAAACAGGCCAAGTATTTTCATTTCTCTGTCTTTGCACTTGCTCCCTGAACCTGGCACGTCCTTGCCCTTAACTCCGGTCTCTTCCTATTGACTCCGACTCCTCCAAGCCCAGCCCAAAGGCATTCTCCTTTGCAAAGGCTTTCTCCATGGCCCAGCTTGCCAAGAGAGTCAGCCCTCTGGCCCTCTACAGCTCTGCATTTAAACTTTTCGAAAATATTCAGGGAGGAAAAAAATAATGAAAAATAACAACAATAAAAAAAATAAAAAACATGCAGTTTAACAACGGCATAGCATGTATACTGTAATAGGTAGTATAAGTCATCTAAAGATGATTTAAAGTATACAAGATGTTCATAGATTATATATAAATGCTACCCCATTTTATACATACGGGACTTGAGCATCATGGGTTTTGGCATCCCAGGGAGAGTTCTTCAAACCAGTCACCCATGGATACTGAGAGAGGACGATAATTGCACAGTCCTCTGAGATACTACTGTTTCACTTGTATTGCTAACTACTCCTTGATTCCATCCTGCTTTGTGTTATAGCTAATTGTTGATCCAGGTTAGCCAGGCCCTCAACTGATGTCTGCTTCAGTGTTAAACCCTTGACCTTAATTAAAGACCTTCATGAGAAATGGCAGACGAAAACTGGCATTCGTGATAAAGCTATTGTCAAACACATTAATTATTATGTCTATCAATGTCCCTCTGTGGGCTTCCAGGTGAGAAGTGAACTTGAGGTTTAAGAACCAAAATAACAATGGCCTTCTTCCTCTCTGATGATGAGAGCTATGGAACTTAGCTCATTCCCTTTTTATCTTGGCTGCCAGGAAGCCAAGAGCCAGATCTAACGTTCAATCATAGCAACTATATCGCATGCTAGCTTCCTTCCTTTTTTTTTTTAAAATGAACTTGGCTTTCCATTTCTATATTATTAACTTTATAAAGGAAAAGAAAACATATTCTTCACTGTGAGTCACTTCAAAGTGTTTGCTGAGTAGCAACAAAGTAAAAATGTTAAGAAGCTATTCATGTTGGTTTCATCTGTAGAACCCAGCTAATTAATATTTGGAAGAAAGAGCAAAGGTTTTTGCTTTTAATCTCAGACACTTCATAAACTGTTTGAACCTTTCACTATGTGCATGTATGTCAATACAAAATTAATTTTTTAAACTTAGAAATAATTGAAATTAATTTCTTTTTTTATTTTTTACTTATTTACTTTATTTATTTATTTATTTATTTATTTAAGACAGAGCCTCAACTATTGCTCTGGGTAGAGTGCTATGGCATCACAGCTCATAGCAACCTCAAACTCTTGGGCTTAAGGGATTTCTTGCCTCAGCCTCCCAAGTAGTTGGGACCATAGGCACCTGCCAAAACACCCCACTACAGTTGTCATTGTTGCTTTAGCTGGCCCAGGCTGGTTTTGAACCCACTAGCCTCCTTGTATGTGGCCAGTGCCCTACCCACAGAGCTACGGGTGCCGCCTATTTATTTATTTATTGAGACAGAATCTCATTTTTGTTGCCCTCGGTAGAGTGCTGTAGAGTCATAGCTCACAGCAACCTCAATTTTTTTTTTTTTTTTTTGAGACAGAGCCTCATTTGTTGCCCTCAGTAGAGTGCTGTGGTGTCATAGCTTACAGCAACCTCAAACTCTTGGGCTTAAGTGATTCTCTTGACTCAGCCTCCTGAGTAGCTGGGACCACAGGTGCCCACCACAATGCCCAGCTATTTTTTTTTTTTTTAGAGATGGGAATCTTGCTCTTGCTTAGGCTGGTCTCGAACCTGTGAGCTCAGCCTCTTAGACTGCTAGAGTTACAGATGTGAACCACTTCACCCAGCCCAGCAACCTCAAATTCTTGGGCTCAAGTCAACCTCTTGCCTCAGCCTCCCAAGTAGCTGGGACTACAGGCACCTGCTACAATATCTGGCTTATTTTTCTTTCTTTTCTTTTCTTTTCTTTCTTTCTTCTTTTTTTTTTTTTTTTTTTTTTTTGAGACAGAGCTTCAAGTTGTCGCCCTGGGTTGGGTGCTATGGCATCACAGCTCACAGCAACTTCCAACTCCTGAGCTTAAGCAATTCTCCTGCCTCTGCCTCCCAAGTAGCTGGGGCTACAGGTGCCCACCACAATATGCTCAGCTATTTTTTGGTTGCAGCTGTCATTGTTGTTTGGCAGGCCCGGCCTGGATTCAAACCTGCCAGCTCAGGTGTATGTGACTGCGCCTTAGCTGCCTGAGCCACAGGCACCAAGCCTAATTTTTCTATTTTTAGCGGAGACAGGGATTCACTCTTGCTCAGGCTGGTCTCAAAATCCTGAGCTCAAGCAATCCACTGGCCTCAGCCTCTCAGAGTGCTAGGATTGCAGGCGTGAGCCAGTGCACCCAGCCTGAATTTAATTTCTAAAATGTAATCATTTACAATTCTGACTCCCCCATGAGCCATTAGCTTCTTGATTGCACAGCCTATGCCCTTCATATTCTTCCCGGAATCTCCCATCACATAACAGAGCACCTTCTCCATAACTGGCATTCAGCAAATGTCTGTTTAGTGGGTGGGGAAAGTTCATCCAAGTGAATACAATTAGAAGCCAAAGAGAGAGACCTGGGCTTTGGATCAAATAATCCCAGATTCAAAGCCCAGCTCCGGCTGGTTACCCCGCACTGAATAGGGCAGTTACTTGGATCTGTCCAACTCCCAGGTTTTGTATTTTTTTAACCTGTAAAATAGGTCTTTATCGACTACTGTTTTAGGATTGTTTTGAGAGGAAGATGCTTAATCTTGCAAATTACTCTCCCTTTAACTTAAAAGCATTCATGGAGAGGAAAAACACTGCATGTTCTAAACAGGTAACTGACCACCAGAAGCTGAACTGCTTGGAGAGCATGGAAGGGAACACATGCTGGGTTGCATTGGGACAAACACTGCGTCCTTTCAGAACTACAGAAATTGGAGAAAATAAGATAAAAAGAGAGTCTCAGCACAAAGGCAGAAGGCTGCAAGGGCCCTTACTTGCTAATCACAAAAAAGTTTAGTTTGAAGAGATTCTGCTCAAATACTAAATGTAACGTGAGTAACAGAAGAAATAGATGAGCTTTTGGCTTTTAATATCTAAATTGCTCTAGAATTGGGGTAGAATGGTTTTTAATCAAGGTATATAAGTACCACTGATGGGACTCAAGGTAATTTTATATGGCACATGGAGAAATTTATTTTTCCATTGTTATGCATTTATTACATTACTTTTTTTTTTTTTTTTTTTTGCAGTTTTTGGCCAGGGCTGGGTTTGAACCCGCTACCTCCAGTATATGGGGCTGGTGCCCTACTCCTTGAGCCACAGGCGCCTCCCCTACATTACTTTTTTTTAAGTTAATTGATTTATAATGACTTCTGTGTTGCTTTTTATTGGACAGCATTTGAATATTTGGTTGCAGAATGGAGGTCTGCAGTTTCAGCTGATCCTCTAGATACTGACCAATACCAGTCTGCAAGCTGTTATCACATTATATTTTATGTAACATTGGCCTAGCACATCCAGACTGTGATATTAAACATGTTATTGTTTTGTTTTGTTTTGTTTTGTTTGTTTGTTTGAGACAGTCTCACTATGTTGCCCTTAGTAGAGTGTTGTGACGTCACAGCTCACAGCAACTTCAAACTCTTGGGCTTAAGCAATCCTCTTGCCTCAGCCTCTCAAGTAGCTGGGACTATAGGTACACACCACAATGCCCAGCTATTTTTTTTTGTTATTGTTGTAGTTGTCATTGTTGTTTAACAGGCCTGGGCTGGGTTCGAACCCACCAGCCATGGTGTATGTGGCTGGCACCATAACTGCTGAGCTACTGGCACATTTATTAACATGTTATTGTTAAATATGTGTTAAAGTTTTAGGACTGGATATGGTGGCTCACACCTGTAATCCCAGCACTTTGGGAGGCTGAGGAAGGAGGATCGCTTGAAAGCAAGAGTTCAAGACCAACCTGGGCAACACAGGCCCTGTCTCTACTGGTGTGTACCTATAGGCCCAGCTTCCTGAAACACTGAGGAAGGAGGATAGTTTAAACCCGAGGTTGCAGTGAGTGACAATGACACCAGTGCACTCTAGCCTGGGCAAAAGGAGAGAGACCCTGTCTCAAAAAAATAATAATAATAATTAGAATAAGTTTTAAAATATTTTGTGTTTGTATTTTACCAGTCATGTAAAAGGTTTCAAAATAGTTTAAAAATAATCACATTTAAGGAAAAATATCACTCTTATTGTGACTAGAAGAACACACCTATGCCAAAAAATCCAATATACGGATCATCCCCCAATTTTCCATACATTGGAAAAATGGGGAAATGGGGCTAAATGTAACTTATTTACAAAATATTCGTTATAAAATTTTACAAAATATTTACAAGATATTGTGTACGTGTTGACCACCTCTTTCTACACACGCACACACACAAAGACTTCACTCCCACTCATGATGAGCACGTTCCAAGATGTCTGTTGTTATACATGGCTCCTATCTATGGTGACTTGGGGGGCACCTTGAAGTGTGGAGAATACAGATTTAACAGATGTGTCTTAAGCAACTATTTGACTTTAAGGAAGTCATTTTCTGGGACCTTCAGTTTCTGGGCCCAAATGTCTTTTCCAAAGATTTCCCAATACAGCTACACATTCTAGGCTGACCCCATCAAATTCCATGCTAGTCCCCCACACGCCCTGCCATCTCCCACCTCCATGCCTTGTTTGTACACCCGTCTTCTTCCCTACCGACCAGGCACCCATTCCTGGGCTTCTCTGTAGCCCTCTTGCTATTATCACGTTTGGCACCTTATATTACAATTTCTTTCAGAGTTCGTCTCTGAGGCAATGTCTTAATTATCTCAATGCCCTAAGTCCCTAGCCAAGGATATTAAATGACTTTTTTTTAATTATTGAGGTCACACTAGATTTAGAAGTATAAGGACACAAATACTTGTCTTAATCATTAATCAGTGCTCAGAGGTCATGAAGAAAACATGACTTTCCTCTTCCCAATACTCTGTTGTGAGCCCCCAACTAGGCCAGTTTTCCCTACAGTGAGCTTTGCTATACCATGCATCCTCCCTCAGCAATGGCTGCAACAAATGATTGCAATTTGTTTTCATTTGTGGGATTATTTGATTAATAATCAAATAATAGAGTCAATAGAGTTGACAATAGACTGTCAACTCTGTGAGAGTAGGGAGTGTATCTATCTTTGTCCACCATTGGTATTCCCAATGCCCAGGTGGACACAGAGCTGGTACTCCCAAGTATTAGCTGTATGAATGAAGAAATGAATTTTCCTACACACACACCCCACGAGTTAGTTGATATTGCAGTTCTTACGCAGTTGTATAGATCACTGAGGGGGCAGATAGTTGACACAGAGACCAGGGTAAACTCTGGTGTTTGTTTTTCAGGGAGATTACAGTGGCAACACCATGCTAGCTAACTAGAAGGAAAGAAACTCCAAATGGTAAACGAAGCATTCGCAGGGCTCTCTGAAGGCTTCACAAACAATGAAGAGCCAAAATAAATTTTTTAGAAGTATAACCCAGCAGAGGAGTATTGGCCATGTCCTTTCAAGAATTTTCCCAGCTATTAAGAAGACAACCTTCAAGGACTGAAACTTTAAGAGGACTGAGGAAACCAGGGAATATATTATATAGATTGACAGCTTCTTAGAACAGGGAGAACACAGGAAGAAAGAAGAACAACCAGGGTTATACTGAAGTGAAGGCAAAGCTAACTTAAAAAACTGATTTTGTCTGGGCAGACAAGAGATGATTTTTTAAAGGATCAAAGTTATTTCATGTGTTGATTTTCAGCAGACTTGTGGTGGCTCACCCCCATTATCTTAGCACTTTGGGAGGCTCAGGTGGGAGGATTGTTTGAGCCCTAGAAGTTGTAGATTGCAGTGAGCTATGACAGTGCCACTACACTCTAGCCTGGGAGACAGAGTGAGACCTTATCTCACAAACAAAATAACAACAACAACAACAACAAAAAACACCAAAAGATGGAAACTCTCACCCTTGACAGCCAGCAAGTCCATTTTTCTTTTCTTTTCTTTCTTTTTTTGTACAGACAGAGTCTCACTTTATCGCCCTCGATAGAGTGCCATAGTGTCACATTGCTCACAGCAACCTCCAACTCCTGGGGCTTAGGTGATTCTCTTGCCTTAGCCTCCCGAGCAGCTGGGACTACAGGTGCCCACCACAATGCCCAGCTATTTTGTTGTTGTTGCAGTTCGGCAGGGGTCAGGTTTGAACCTGTCACCCTTGATACATGGGGCCGGCGCCCTACCCTCTGAGCCACAGGCGTCGCCCTTCTTTTCATTTCTTATGGAAGAATGTCTATGCTGAGGCCTTCCCTCCAAAGTTGCTTTGCTTTCAGATCAGCTGTTTTTGTTCCACATACAATGTACACTCATTTGTGGTTTATTATCTCTTAGTAGATTTTCTATCCCCACAGGCATTCCTGAGGCATCTGCAAATAGTATCTACTTGGAGAACAAGCAGTGAGTATCTTGGTACTGGCTTTTCTTAAATATTAACTGGTTTTCAGACAACCTAAACACAATGTGGCCAGCACCCCAAACCTTTTGAGGGAAGGAACTACATCTTATTCATCGGTGGGACCCCAGTGCCAAGACTGGCCTCTGGCTCACAGTAGGCTAGCCAAGTGAGAGGCTGTTTGAAAATCACACAGGATTTGAAATCAAAGCCAGAGGGAACTGGCTCGAACCCTTGGGCAGAAGCTTACAAAGCTACCTAACTTCTCTGGACCTCAATATTCTCACCTATAAAATAATTCAAATACCAACTACCTTATAGAATTGCTATGGAGACAGAATGAGATAACAATGTGTATGTTATCTCATTACCATGAGGCAAAGCAAACACTCCATCACTTGTAGCCCTGAAAATGACAAAGTCCTCCATCAATGTTAATGCAACGAAAGAATGAAGTCACATTTAAATTAAGAAAAAGGAACAGCAAGTGTGATGGGGCCAGCCTGCAAGTGGTCAGTGTTTCCTTTGCTATTTGTTGTGCTTAGAGGCTTGTTTTAAAGCTGGCCCTGTCTCATCCCAACTTCTGCTTCATATCCCAATGAAGTCATAACACTGGGCTCGCTCTGTCTGTCTATTGACACAGAGAGCCTGTGAGTCACAAATTCAACAGGATGACTTTGCTGCAGTGTGATTGCCTGGAAAATGTTTCCTCATCTGAATTTTTTTTTTTTTTTTCAAGCAAATGGACATGCTTATTTTTGCAGCATGGAGTGCAGACTCTTTATTTATTTGATGTTTGTCTCTCGAAGATCAAGTTGGTCGAAGGAGGTTGAACCATGTTCACTTTTGCTTTATGAAGTGATATGTATTCCCCTCTTCGTTGCCTCCTCTCTTCCTGCTGACCATTGTATCTAAAGCAAACAGTCCCAGCACAATAGTTAGATTGCACTTGAATTTGGTGTTTACTCGACATTTACACACTGGCCATGCTGGACAGCTCACTCATTCCAGAACAGGGCCTTGGCCAGCAGGGATCATGTTCTATTTGTGCTCAACCCGAGACAGCTAGGCAGCATCTAGAAGTGTTTATGCTGACGCCTGAATTTCTCTTACATCTGAATTAACATAAAAATTAGAGAAGGTGTGTAGGTGTTCCTATCCAACACCTTGATAGGAAATCTGGGCACACTGGCTATACTGACACCATTCTCTCTCCCCCAGATCCAACTTGCGTGCTGCCCAGTGGTAAATATCCTCAGAACTGGCTGTAGATTCCTAATCTGATCAACTGCAGCTCTAGTTTTCCCATTTCTTCCTCTATACAATAGAATTAATAACACATCATTTACATAATTGTGGGTATGACATATGCAAAGTAGACAGGACAGTTTTTGGCTTTGGGGGTTGGGGGCAGAGACTTAATCTGTCACTCTGGGTAGAGTGCTATGGCACTGTAGCTCGCAGCATCCTCAAACTCTTTGGGTCTGAATCCTCTTGCCTCAGCCTCCCGAATAGCTGGGACTATAGGTGCCCACCACAAAACCTGGCAAATTTTTCAATTTTTCTTTCTTTGTTTTTTTTTTTTTTTTTTTTTAGTAGATATGGGGTCTCCCTTTTGCTCAGGCTGGGTCTGAGCTCAAGTGATCCACCTACCTTGGCCTCACAGAGTGCTAGGATTTACAGGTGTGAGTCACT
>CAUYPK010054525.1:0-104865 GCA_963574355.1 Loris lydekkerianus | reverse complement strand
TAAATGTAGAATGTAAATGTCTCAACACAATAACTGTGAAATTGCCAGGAAGGCTATGTTAACCAGTGTGATATAAATGTGTCAACCGGTCTATGAAACTAGTGTATGATGCCCCATGATCATACCAATGTACATAGCTATAATTTAATTAAAAAAAAAAAAGGAAGCTTTTCTTTTAAAGTCCAGGAGTTCTTGACCAGCGCCGCCGTGTCCTGGAAGACAGGACACCTTGATCTAGGTGCCCTCAAGTGTCCACAACGGTCTGTTTGTCTTCGTTTTATAGTCAAATTCAATATTACTATTTAAGTGACAGCCCAAGGATCAGCAAACACTTCCAGGAAAGAGACGACGGTGAATATTTTAGGTTTGGAGAGCCCTAAGGTCTCTATTGCAAATACTCCGCTCTGCCACCATGGCATCGTGGGTAAACAAATGGCAGTGGCCACATTCCGGGAAAGCATCATTTAAGAAGCAGCCAGCCAATGGAATGTGGCCCATGGCCCATGGTCTGTGGACCCCTGACACACTTCAGCTGGGTTTTCCTCCTCTGCCGACCTTCTTGTATCCTCCCTTCTCTGTCCTTCCCCTTGGCTGTGCTAGCCAGGGAGGCGTAACGGTGTTCCTCTGGGATTTGATAAATCCATGGCAACAGGAGGGGGGGTCTATGGACCCCGAGGAGGCCTTGTCCTTTCCCCAAGCCCTCAAAGTTGAAGTTCTTTCACTTGTACCGCTGCTCCCTGAGATGCAGTGCTGGTTTTTCATCAGCCTTCCCTGGGGGCTAGAACCTGGACTATCCCAGCAAATTGGAGGCTCAGTTTGGGCCCTTAGGAAATTTGGGGGCCTCTGATGCTACATGAGGTTTTCCAGTTGCCTATGGCCTTTGGTCTCTCTCTCTCTCTCCTTCATCTCTCTCTCCCCTTCCCCCACCTCACTTCCATTTTCATGTCTTACCCCTCCAGGTTGGTGGCAAGGCCTCTGCAAAGGCTAAACTGCACATTTCAGCTGGGAAGCAATACTGCAGCTTCCTGCACCATCCTGTCAACCCCTCCATTCTCGCCCCAGCTCCTCTTTTAACCCACCTGGTCGTCTCAGGGCCTGAGCTATTCAAGCTCTTCCTCCAGCTCCTGTTGAACTTCCCCTCCCACCCTCTCCTTGGACAGTAGTGGGCCTTTGAACTGAGGGTCCAGCCCCTGAGCTTTGCGCCCAGTCATCTTCCCCGCATTATATTTCCTACCTCTCCGGAGAGGGGGCCGGGGGCATTCCTTTAAAATACCTTGTTACCTAAGGTTAGTATTTGGATCAAGGGAGGCTGCATCAATCACTTGGCAAAAATCAGCCTCTTCATTATTTAGCTTTGGGGAAAGTTTATTCAGAAGAATCGACTTACTCAGGCTAAAGAAAAATTTCCATACCCCACCAGAAAATCTCTAGAAAAGACCAGCCACAAGATATAAAACATTGCCAGCCAGGAGGCCTCTGATGGGAACCACGTGCCTCCACCCTGGGGCTGTGAACAAGCTGAGTCTGCTTCTCCCAGCTTCTCCACCTCCCACCCTGTCCTCTCTAGTCTGAGTATGAGACAAGAAACCAAGTGTATGGGGACAAACAACTTGCCAGTTTATTGGGGGCAGGAGAACCACCTTAACAATTATTTTCTTGCAAGGAGACTTCCTCAAGGGAATATTATAAGTAGGTCAAATTTTCAGAGTTCCAGAAGCTTTTCCAAAGCTGCTTTCTCCCCTAGTAGTGACACCAGCTGGTCATACTCTTGGTAAATTTCTGTGCCCCGGAGTGGAAGGGTTTGGAAATGATCAATAAAGCAGACCAATGACAGTGACAATGACGACAAACTCCGTTCCCCCACCCGTTTCTCTCTCTCCCCTCTGTGCTGGTTGTAGTTGGGCAGGACCAAGTTGGGCTCAGAACAGGCTTACTGCTCACACATGGTGCAGAGACGGCACAGGTGCATGTGCGTGTGTATGCCCATGCACTTTGCACAGGTGGTGCTCCTCTGGTCATCAGCAGCCCCAGCTGACAGACTCCACGCCGTCTGAACACGTGGCCTCCACCAGCACCTGGCAGCAGGATCGAGCACTGAGGCTGTCCAAACTGTGAGCTTCCCTTCCTGGGGTTTCAGGCCACTTCTACGCCAGCCCCTCGAGCAGAGCTGAGCATTTGGTCCTGCACAACTTCAAAGAGACCAGGAATGTGTGGGAGCACCTGGCTATCTGATGCGCAGTAAGTGGTTCTGTCATATCTTCAGCATGTTTTAAACCTTGTTAATGGTGGCTTTAGAGAGGAGCATTTTGTTGCTGTATTATTTACCTACTTACTAATTCATTCTAAAATATTATTGCGGCCGAGTGTGGTGGTTCATGCCTGTAATCTTAGCACTCTAGGAGGCTGAGGCAGGAGAATCACCTGAGCTCAGGAGTTCAAGACCAACCTGAGCAAAAACAAGGCCCTCTAGTAAAAATACCCAGGCGTAGTAGCTACTCTGGAGGCTCAGGCAAGAAGATTACTTGATCCCAAGAGTTTGAGGTTGCTGTGAGTTACGACGCCATGGCACTCTACCCAGGGTGATAGAGGGAGACTTGTCTTAAAAAACAAAAAAAAATATTAGACACCTTTTTTGTGAAAAATGTATTTCTAATCATTGAGGTTGTAACTGTGAGCATAAAAGAACATGCCCGTTTCTCATATGCCTCACAACAAACCATGTATCAAGACAAACTCTGTGATAGCTAAGGTACAGAGTATCCTGGAAGCACAAACATAGTTAATGAGCTTGGAGAACGTGAGGAAAGACTTCCCAGGAAGCCAAGGCTACACCTGATACGGAAAGACTGATTTAAAGTTAGCCAAGCAAAAAAAAAAAAATAGTCAAGGGTTTCTCCCAATTAGATCCCAGATCTGTAGCAGAAAATGCAACCGCGGCATCCTGCCTCCCTGGACAGAGTTATTCCCCCCGAGTGGTGCCCTTCTGGAACAGAGACCGTTTAGAAGTAGAAAATATGGCCCAACTGCTATAAACAGAGACCACCGTGGGCCACCCTATCTTCTTCGCTTCTCCCAAACAGCACACACCACCTCTGGGGCCCAGCGCACCTCTGGCAGCCAAAGTGAAGCCACACTGCTCTGTTGGTGTCTGTTACAGTTACACAATAATTAATAACCCAGGATGTAGCTGTTCATGTCTGGATCCTCCTCCAGGAAGCCTTCTCTGGGGGATTGGGGTGACAGTTGTAGGGAGACACCTTGCTGTTTAATAAATAATAGAAGAGATTCGTAAAGTGTCTGGGAAGCACATTCCTCATGCAGAAATGTTACGGAATAACACAGGATGAATAATAGAAAAGGTTATTGAAAAATTCATAATTTCCAAGTGCCGGTGAAGGGCAGCTCCTGTGCAGTCTATTTGCCTGTAGAAAAGTGATTAAAATATATATTATTGTCCTGTCTATAGGAAAATGTATTATTAAGTGGATACTAGCATGACATTTGAAAAATCCATTTCATTCCATTTAGCAGCAATGGGCTTTTGGCTGCTGCTCTGTGTAGCAGCTTTCACGAGGATTTTAATAAGCCATTTAAAAAACAAAAAGGGGTTTTAATTACGGCCCCCTGCCTCCCAGCCATTCTACTGCTTTGCATTCACAGTTCTTCTGCCAAAGAAATTTTAAAACATGTAACAGAGAGCGTAAATACCCTGCCTGTGCTTAGCATGTCCGGTGCCAGGAAAGCAGCCTGACCACTAACCAGTCTGTACTTAGGGGTTGAAGCAAGAGAGGGTTGGAAATAAATTTGCTGGTCCAGACACAACAAGGAAGCAAGCCTTGGTGTAAAAAGCCCACAACTCTTGCCAAAAGTGAAGTTTGACTACTCTTTTAAATAGACATGCATAATTTTCTTTTTCTCCTTGTGAAACCAGGAATTCCTTTGGAGGTATAATTATGAATAGTTCATATTTCTGAATAATGAATTGAGTCAGGATCAGGGATTATCTGATTCAGCCATCTGCTGCTTGGCAGGATGTATCCCTTCAGCTTGAAGATCACATGCCCAGCAAAAGTCAGCACTAGGTTCTGAACAGACTCAGGTTTGGGGTCCTGTTAAGTCTGGGAAGGGCCAGAGGACAGGCTGAGAAGGTTGGCCACACCCTCCCCACCTCCAGTCCTGAACCAGCTTGGGCATTCGTGTGGTCTGACGGTCTTATTGGTGAATGCACAGAGATAGTGGTGGCCACAAGGTCATCCCAGCAGTTGGTGCGGGAATTTAGATGGGAACAGCGTGGTGTTAGGAATAGCACCTTCCTGGGCCCATGCTCTTACCAACTAAAGCGTGTTCATCTGGCAGAATCACCGAACTTCTCTGGGGCTCTCGTGGGTTTTAATGATGAACGAAACCACTCTGGGTTTTAATTGTGAAAAATTAGAGCAATTTGCATCACATCATAGTTTTTAAGATTTTTATTTAAAATCCTTTTTAATAGCAGAATCATTTGTTGTAATGAAATCTCACTTGGAGGCGAATACAATTGTTTCTCTGGGTGAAAAGGGATTACAGGACCAAACTACCTCTCACCTCAATCCCCTTCCCCTCTCCTTTTCTCAAGGCAACCCCAGGAATTCCCGAGCTCTGATTTCGTGGAGACTTCAGAAGTACGATGTTGATGCGTTTGGTGATAGAGAAGGTCTCTGCCGGGTGTAGGGTTCTGAAATTGAATTGTGGCCTGCGTCGGACTAATTGAGATGACAGGAAGGCTTTCTGGCTTCATTGTTACTCTTCCTTATTTAGAGTCATTGCATATTTATCCATTTATTCAATAAACACTTATTGAGGATTGCACGTGCATTGCATTTAGAACACTGCATTAAGCGCTGCTCTAATACAGAAGATGAGCAAGGCATGGTCTTTGCTGTCTCTAATAGAGCTACAGGCATTAACCAGCTTGGTCTGCAGTTCAAAACGCAGGGAATAATGGTTGCATTGGAGGCACAAGCACTTTTTTGTTTTTAACTAGTAAACCTAATTTGTATTATTTACAAATTAGCTTTAAAAAGAAACTAACTACATAGCTTTGTAATCTTATTTTCCTAGGCTACTTCATTAAGTAAAAATACCCCATAAATGCATCAACGTACACAGTTGTGATTTAATAAAGGGAAAAATCACTTAAAAAGTATTCATGTAATACCTACACTTTAATTAATTGAAGTGCAATAAAAATATTCCTACAATATTGAAAAAGAAAAAGGTACCTCTCTCACCCTTTGGGACCTGTACGAAGGGCGGATTGCTGTTGGCCGTGCTTGTTGCCCAGGGGTGGTTATCCTGGTGGTCGAAATCCTGAAATTCCTCATTCAGGTCATTGAGCAGACCCTACCTGAGTTCCCCAGGTGCTGCTGTATGACCTTGAATTCCCCCCATACATTGTTTTCCTTGATTCATTGAGCTCTTCCAAGCTTCCACCGCTATGTACTGGTTTGGTCAGAGCCTAGTCTGAGTGGTTAGTATCAGAGCCTTGCTAATTATTAAACATTGTGAAAATGCCCTTCTGGAAAGGTCTCTGTCAATGCTTCCTTTAGCATCTAAGTTCCTAGAAGACTGGTTTAACATTCCCTCCCCATAGAGTTCCTAGTGTTTTCCCGACTTGACGATCAGTTAGTGAGACTAATGTCCTTCTTTGGCATTTTAAAATTGCTTCAGATTCTTCCCCTTCTCCCTAGGTGATCTCATTTAAATAGCATCTTTACATTAATGACTCTCAAATTTATGTCGTCAGTCCAAACATCTGAGTTCTAGACTCACACATCCATCTGTCTACTGAACATCTCCACGTGGACACCCTTCAGAGAGCTCAAACTATCTTAATGTTCTCAAAATCCAGCTCCCTTTTAAATGTGGTGCTGCCCACCTTCTCCCACCTCTGTGCCCGTGTCGGTACACGGCTCCACAGTGCACTCAAGTGCTCATGCCAGACGCGCCGGAGTCATCCCCGAATCCTTCCTTCTATTTATCACCTACACCTAATCACCAATAAGTGCTGTCATTTCTACCTGCAAAGCACACGCTGTCATCAAGCTCTCTCGTCTCTCTCCACCACTGTCATCTCAGTTCATGGCACAAACGTCTCTCTGCCCAACAACTACCTGGTCTCTCAACATTGCTCTTTTTCTGACCCAGTTAATATTCCCCATAGCAGGAACTGTGATAATGTCACTCCTTTACTTAAATCTTTTGGTGCAATGGAATCCAGCATTCATTGCCTAGTCTGCATGGTCATGCAAAATGTGTCCCATGCTCATGCAAAATATGCCCCATGCTCATCTCTTCCCACTAACCCCATGCTACGTATCCCAGGGCTTCATGGAAAGCTGCACCAGCTTCCCTCAGTCCCTCCATCAAACCAAGCTCTTACCCCCTTCCAAGTCTCGGCTTCATTCCCTCCCTACTTAAAACAGTGCTTCTCAAACTATAATGTGCATATGTATAATCTACAGAAATTAATAATGTGAAGAATGTGATTCTATAGATCAAGGATGGGACCCCAAATTTGCATTCCTAACAAATTCCCAAGTGACACTGATCCCATTAGTCCATGGATTATAGATGGAGGAGATGGGTTTGGACTCCTCCTGTACCAACTTATTTCTTGGCTAGCTCCTCATTTTTTTAAAGAGGTTTATGGAGATATAATTCACATAAGGTACATTTCACCAATTTAAATTGTGCAATTCATTGGTGCTTAGTATATTGACAGAGTTGAGCAACCATGACCACTGTCAATTCAAAAATAGCTTCAGAACCCCGTTAAGAAACTCTGTACTTGGGTGGTGCCTATAGCTCAGTGAGTAGGATGCCGGCCCCAAATACTGAGGGTGGCGAGTTCAAACCCAGCCCCGGCCAAATGGCAACAACAACCACAAAAAAAAATAAATAAATAAATAAATAAACTTAATTAAAAAAAGAAAAAGAAAGAAACTCAGTACTAGTTAACAATCACTCTTGACATCCTCCTTCAGGCTCAGCCGTAGGCAACCAACAATCTACTTCTGACTCTATAGATTTGCCTGTTCTGGACATTGACTATAACCGGAATCATATAATAGGCCATCTTTTGTAACTGAGCTCTCTCACTTACCACAGTTTTTGCAAAGTTTGTCCGTGTGGTAATGTGCATCTGTCATACCTCATCCTGCTCCACTTGTCTGTCCATTCATCAGCTCAGGGATATGTGGACTGTTTTCACTCTTTACCTATAATAAGTAATGCTTCCAGGAATGAGCATGAGCATGTGTTAGCAGACGTGTTTTCATTTTTCTTTCCTATATACCTAGGTGTGAGTAGGCCGAGTCCAGTGGTAATTCTGTGTTTTAAATGTTCAGGAACTGCTAAGCTATTTTCCACAGTGACCACGTCCTTTTAACAGTTCCTTCAGCAACACGTGAGGGTTTCAATTTTCTGCCGCCTCCTCGACACACGTTGTTATCTGACGTTTCTACTAGAACCTTCTCAGTGGTTACACGGTGGCCTCTTGTTGTGGTTTGGGTTTGCATTTCTTTCATGACTAATGACGTTGAGCATCTTTTCACGTCGTTACGGGCCATTCGTTTACTTTTTTGGAGAAATGTCTGCTCAGATCCTGTGCCCAGTTTTTGAGTTGGGTGTTTGTCTTTTTATTACTGAATTGTAATAGGGTTTTATGCATATTCTGTCCTTTATTAGATACATGATTTGCAAATATTTTTATGCCCTCTGTGGGGTCTTTCACTTTTATGATAATGTCCTTTAAATCACAAATGTTTTTAATTTCGATGAAGCTCAATTTAGTGTTTTTTCTTTTATCATGAATACTTTGATTGCCAAATATAAGAAATCATTTTGTGGTCCAAGGTTGCAGAAATTTACCCCTATATTTTCTTTTAAGAGTTCGGTCCTTGTTGCTATTATGTCAAAGTCTGTTATCTATTTGGGGTTAATATTTATTCATGTACCTTTTCTGTGTATGTGTGTGTGTGTGTGTGTGTGTGTGTGTGTGAGGTAAGACTTTAACTTCATTCTATTGCAGGTGGCTGGGCAGTTATCCCAGCACCATTTATTGAAAAATAATTAAAAACTATTCTTTACGTTTCAAATTTTCTTACCACACCTATCAAAGTTAATTGACTGTCCATGTGAATGTTCTATTTCTGGACTGTATTCTGTTCCATTGGTCCAAATGTTTACCCTTCTATACCACAGTGTTTTGATTACTATAGGCTACCAACATGTTTTGAACTTATGAAATGAGAGGCCTCCTATTTTGTCCTTATATTTCAAGATTATTGTGGCTATTTCAGCTTTTTTACATTTCTACATTAATTTTAGTATCACCTTGTCAATTTCTGCAATAAAAAGGCAGTTGAGATTTTCAGAGGAATTATGTTGAATATACCATTAATTTAGAAGTTTAACATCTTAACAATATTGCCTTTCAACCCATGAACATGCCATAACTTTTAATTTACTTAGGTCTTTTAAAATCTCGTTCAGCAAAGTCTTACAGCTTTCAGAGTGCAAACGTTGTTATTCATTTGTTAGAATTATTCCTGAGTGTTCTATTCCTTTTGATTCTGCTGTATATGGAATTGTTTTCTTATTATAACTTCACTTTTGGATTGCTCATTGCTAATGTATAGGAGTGATTTATTTTTGCGTATTTATCATGTACCCTGAAACTTTGCTGAATTTGTCTTTTAGTTCTAATAGTTTCTAAGTGATTTCCTTAGAATTTTCTTTATACAAGATCGTGTCAGCTGCAAATAGTGATAGTTTTAATTCTTCATTTCCAATTTGGATGCATTTTATTTATCTTTCTTGCCTAATTGCCTGACTAGAATGTCCAGTGCAATGTTCAAGGCAAGTAGGAAGGGCAGATATTGCTGTCTTGTTCTTAATTGGGGTGGTGGTGGCAGATATTAGTCTCTGATCACTAAGCATGATATTAGATGAGGATATTTTGTAGATGTCCTTTATCTGGGCGAGTGTTTCCTCCTATTCCTAGTTTGTTGAGTGGTTTTATAATTTAGAGAGCTCTGCTTCAATTTTAAGTCTCTTTAAGTGGTCCTTCCTTAGCCCTAATCCTGGTTGTCACAGAGGCCCCTGTTGGACTATCTCACCTAACTTTATTAATCACTGTTTCATTCCTATACTTTTTTATGTTACTTATTAAAAATTGCAAATACTCTTTTTTCTCTCTCTCTCTCTCTATCTTATCAACAAAACTCTCCCCAGTACATCAGGGACCAAATGTGTCCTGTCTACTGCTGTAATGTCTGAATCCACCAGTTCCCTGGAAGAAAAGAATTGCTCAATCAATAAATATTTGTTAAACAATTAAATAAATAAATGTATTATTGATGGCCTATATAGATGCTGAGTGATCTCTCATGAAACAGAAGCAGAAGAGACTGATGGCCAGTGATTGGACTTTAACTAGTGATGACAGTAATAAGTTCAGAAAATAGCAGGGGAAAAAATGGCAGTTGAAGATTTCAGTGGACAGAATGTAGAGCGTAGGACTGATGGCGGACAGTGTTCTGTCCAGGTGGAGGACACTGAGACACCGCCTGAAGCCAGGGTACGCCGTGCTCCACAGTATGGATTATAAACAAGAATGTTTTGTTTCAAGAGGCATCTATGGTTCAGTGGGTAGGGTGCTGGTGCCATCCTGGTAGTGGGTTCAATCCCAGCCCTGGCCAAATTGCAACAAAAAAATAGCTGGGCGTTATGGCGAGCACCTGTGGTCCCAGCTACTCGGGAGGCTGAGGCAAGAGAATCGCCTGAGCCCAAGAGTTGGAGGTTGCTGTGAGCTGTGACGCCACAGCACTCTACCAAGGGCGACAGAGTGAGACTCTGTCTCTAAAGATAATAATAATAATAATAATAAAGAATGTTTTGTTTCTTTCTACGGTAACAGAGCAATGATAGCTATTAAACTCTCCCCAGTGGTCTGGAATCCTAGGCTTTGGGCCAATATGCTCTGGGGGGAGGGGAGGTTCCTACCCTAGCACAAAGAAGAGACCGCAGCATAAGAGACCCCGTGATAGCTGGCTAAACGTCCTCTAAATGTGCCCTTATCAGTTTCTTCATATTTCTGTCACCACCCTGGAGTTATATCTGTCCATTTCTCAGCCTCCCCCTCCTGAGCCCCCATCATGATCATCTAAATTAAAATCTGTTATCGGTGCCTGGGTAATCCTCTTTGACGCCCTGAGTACCACAGAATCTGTCTTGCTCAAATCTAGCCCGGAAACGCTGATAGCTTTTGAGCAGCTCAGACAGCTTTGTATACCTCACGCAAATGTGTGCATCACTTGCAACCAGCCGGGAGCTGGAGTAAAAAGACACATTCATGGCTGGAGGTTTCATGGAATTGTGGTGAAATTGCCTCCGAGGAGGGCTCGGGGGCCTGAAGCTGCCGGCCTCCCTGTCACTCTCCACTCACGTCTCAGACAGCTGAGGAACCGAGTCCCAGGCTTGCTGGCCGTGTTGTGAATGTCTCCTTCCTCCTGGTCATTTTTGTTTTGTCTGTTTGGAGCTTGTTTGTCTATTTTTCATAGCGACGTTTGCTGCAGTAGGTTATCCTGGTCACATCCGTGGCCTGATTATAAATATGAAGTTTTGGATGAGTGAGTGTAGCAACGTCTGGTCCAATTAACCCCAATCACAACATGACCCATAATGGCAAATTTGTCATTTTCCCATTTCTTCCTTCCCTGGATGATGACCTCTCTCTCCTGGGGGAGGGAAACGTATACAAAGAAACACAGGTTGGGGGCTGGCAGACTTGGTATAAGTCCTGCCTGTGATGATCACTGGCTGCAAAACACTAATCCGAGTATGTGAGCCTTCCTGACCTCAGTCTCTTAATCTATGAAATAAAGACCCAAACATACCTGTAGCACTTAGTAAAAGAAAACATAATTGATGATCGTTGGGCTTATTTATTTATTGACACTCTGCGGGCTGGACAGTTGGCTCCATGAAGCAGGGAATGGTTTTAACTTGCTTCCTCTACCATCCAACCTAGTACATACCATTTGCTCAGTAAAGGCTTATTGAATGAGCACATGAAATGACTTAATAGGAAAGTTCTCAGTGCTTGGGGGGACGCAGAGTAAGTGTTTAGAAAATGATTCCCTTCACCGGTTTGAATGTTTCTAAGATTCTTTGTACAGATTGGCAGATAAGAAAGCCTCCATAAAAGAGAGCCTTGTCTGTGTGAGGGGGCCACAGTATTTCCCATAAACGGGGGGCCCTGATGGTGTGAGGCTTCCTGACTTGCAAGGCTGTTCCTTGCTCAGACTTCCAGGAAGCTGATTCCCTGTGAATCCAACAACTTTGTTTACACCGTTCCTCTTCTCTCTCTCTCTCTCTTTTCCCTTTCCCTTTCTTTCTCGCCCTCTCTTCCTTCTCTTTCTTTCTTTCTTTCTTTAAACATCCTTTGCTTGTGAAGCACTCTGTTATCTCCTGGTGCAGCCCATTGGTTGTGAGATGAGAAAACATCTTCAGACACGTTGAGATTCAGTCGTGTCCCATAATGAGTTGATGGAGAAGTCACAATGAGGTAAACTTTCAATCCTGAACTTGTTGGCTTTCCTGTATTTTAACCGAGCTACCAATACTGGTTAAAATAATAATTCATAACTTTTTCTTAAAAGCCAGGTGGCCACTCTTCTATCAAAATAAACTTTTGCACACACCCAACAGTTATAAACTAAGCAAAGAGGAGGTGCTTGGGTCAGAGCGTGGATGGGGCGCTCACTCACTCTGCTTTCTCTGCACCTTAGGAGGATGATCTGTGCCAGTGCCCGGACCCCTCGGGGCTCTCTCCTGCTCTGCTCTGGGTTTGGTGCCATGTGACTATGAGGTTCCATTCTTAGGGTCATGATAATGACCTTTCTGACTTCGTTTTCTCTAAACCACACTAAGAGCTTCGGACCAAATTGCTTGGCATGATGTGCCATTTTATTATTACTATGCCTGGCTTAGTAACAAATCTTAGAAGTGTGGTCAAAGCCCTCTTTTTAGAGTCATTGAAACCCAGACAAGACCAAATCTGAGAGGACAGAGCCTTGCCACACTGGGTGATGGAAGCTATGACCTAAGCCTTCTCCATCTCTGATTTCAATTTCCCCCATGTCTGCTTTTATGCTGTCTAATTTCCTAACTGTGGCTCAGTTTGGGTTTCTATCGATAGGCTATGACTTAATCCTGAGAAGATCGAAGACTTCTTGATGGGGCACTGGGAAAGCAGACTGTGGTTTGCATTTGAGTTAGATTTATTTCTCGGTGGTTTTGTATGAATAACAATGCCAAGCCCTGGGCCTGACACTTAATAGATCCTCATTTTCTGGATGTGTAAATAACTACTCCCCTGTATTCACTCCTTTTTATGAGCCAAACATGCTTCTGTCTTCAACTATGCTACCTAGTCCAAGTTCACCTAATATAAATGCTAATTAGGATGTGGGTTTAAGGTCATCATTCTCTCTCTCACTTGGGGATGAGGCACCAAAGATAGACTTTCCTCTTCCAGAGCACAGCACATCTCAGGATGACAGTCTTCCTCCTGCTTCTAACCCTTCATTTATTGAAGGGGTGGGAGTCCCTGCCCTTGGCAACGGGAGAAATACATTTCTTTTTTTAAAGTCGTTTGCACGGTTCTGGTATTATCACCCTAGTAGCATCTCGAAGAAAACAAAAAATGTGTAAGCACAAAGTATTCCAGCTTTCCATAGTGGGTAACCCTAAATAGAATTCTTACCAATGGCACCCAAATAGTCATTAAATTGTTGAACAATGAACAGGGTAAACTGAGAGGTTAAACCCAGTGCAAACAAACAAAACTGGGGACTAAGAGGGCAAATGCAGTGTCCCTTCTGTTGGGCAGGGTGCTGGGTACCTGCCCTGCTCCACAATCAGACGCTTGAGGTTTAAACTAGGAGTGGAAACCCAGCTCTTCCCATCCAGGGCAATTATTGAGCCACAAGAGGAAGAGAGGAATCCATTAAAAGCTTAGTTCCCCGGGTTCTGATTGGGGGCATTGGTAAATAAGTACTGAATCTTCTAGACCAGTGTGCTCAGCGTGGCTGGGTGGGGAAGAACCGCAGGCTTGTGTACCAGCAGACTGCTGTCCAGCCAGGCACCTGGAGCTTGCTGTTAGCATGAGGTTATACACCAGGACAAAGGAGCAGAACTGGAGTTAAACTGGAGTTTAGGAAAGGAAGCTCTTCATTCAGGATGAGCTAGTGATCTGGAAGGAATGGCATGTGAGGATAAGGAGCACGGGCTGGTACACCGGGCGGGCGGGGCCCAGGCCACACCGGGATTGGAGATTGGCATGAGCAGCACTTGGGGTGTTCCAGGTGGGTGAGGGGTAAAGTGAGGGGAAAGACACTTTGGAATGAAGGCAGAAGGGTCCTAAATGCCAGGCCAAGGAGCTTAGGATTTATCCTGACATCAGTGGAGAAATGCTGAAAGGTTTTTTTTTTTTTGAGCAGAAGAATGAAATGATGAAAGTGGCATTTAAGAAAAATTGATCTGGTGAAGGTGTGCAGAATCGATTGGATTGGAGGCATTAGAGATGGCCAGGGGATAGGAAACGGATATAAATAATGTGATGGAGGTGATAGGAACCCGGACTGCGGTGTTAAAAGAACAGGAAGGAGGCATGGAGGGCAGAGGCAGGTTCTGCTACATCTCTGAGGGTGTGGGGTGGGTGGAAGGATCACGGGGAGCTGGAGTGATGCTTCAGGCTTCCCTCTGCACAGGGTAAAAGGTGGAAACGTGGTCAGGAAGCAGAGCTGCCTTAGGACGATAATGAATGTGGCTTTACTTAAACAAGTTAAATGCAAGGTAATAGCAGGATATCCTATGATAGGGAGGTAGAGAAACTCAATCAGATCTTGAGCTCCAAATAACACCCTGGATTCACGCAGACCTAATTCCTAGCTCCTGCATGTATGGTGGCGTCTTGCAATCACATGCTGCACGCTGCGTATGGACATGAATTTGGTAATTACAGGATAAATCCTCTGGTTCTTTGCCTCTCCAGCTCCTCTGTGTGGAATCATATTGCTCTGGGACTGAGAGAACAATAGATCAAAGGGAAATCCACTTATATAAGGAAGGAGAAAAAAGCAAGGAAGAAAGACAAAGGTTTTTAATTCAGAAGGGCTGAAGACATAAACACACACAGCGGTCGGGCGGCTGAGAACTCAGGCTGGGGCAGGAAGCAGAATGAAACCAATGAGAAAATAGAGGCCGTAGGAACTGTGCTGGGACTGAGCTGTGGTCATGACGGAACAGAAGTTGCCAGAACCAATGAAATAGAATAAACCAAGGAGGTGGGAGGAACTAGGCTTTTCCCATGTAAAGCTATAACTGTTTACTCACATATCTGTGTGTTCAAACATGTTTCTGAAAATGGACAAAAGCGTATTGTGAAGATGAATAGCTAGTTGTGATGGCCATCCACTGAGGATGACTTCAGATGGCCCTTGCTTGCTCGTATAAATACCCTTGAATAGTTCCTTTCCACATGAATCAGGGCTGGCCCTCGGTGACTAGCAGAACACAGCAGAAGTGATCGTAGGTGACCTCAGAGGCTAGATCACAAAAGGCACTACCAATTGTGCCGAGATCTTTGCACTACTTTCATGAGAAAGTCAGCCACCACATGCTAAGCACATGTCGGCCTTAGTTTGTAGAAACCTTCAGTCAGTAACTAGCACCAACTTGCTAGCCATGGGGGTGAGTTGCCTGCGAAGAGCCTCCAAGCCCAGTCTAACCTCTGGGTTAGACCATTCTCATAAATGCCTGAACCAGAACTGCTCAGCCAATCTTCTCCTGAGTTCCTGACTCAGAGAAACTCTGAGCAATGAGGAAGTGTTATTGTGGTTTAGGCCACTGAAGTGTGGGATGACTTGTTACGTGATAGTAGCTGACTAATACACTTGAGTTGTATGAAATGTGCTAGGACAGTTGAAAGTGCTTGTCTGCATTGTAGATGTGAAGACTATATATATGTGTGTTTGTATAATGACTGTGATAATGTATCATCAACCTATTGAAATTTATGGGTAAAATGTTTTCAGCCGATGTCTATCCAAAAGTGTTCAAAGTTTCATGGATGGAACCAAAGCTCGGGAAAAGAAATGGGTGCACATTAGGAGCAAGTGTGTGCTTACTGAGTTAAATTGAATTGAAATTGCAGACAGTTACAGATGAAGCATTTTACATTATCACCTCACATGTTTATCTAATGCTGAACTGCTGACAACAGCATGCTACGTGGAAGGCTTCCGTGGTTAAAGTTAATGTGGTGGAACACAGGTTTACCCAGCCACACCACCTGGAAGATGTGCTGTGGGACTCCACTAACAGGAGCAAGCTGCTGCTCTGTGGCCCAAGGGCTGTGCACAGAGCAGCAGGGAGTCTGGCCCGAAATCCCCACCACGCTTCCCATTCCTTAGTTGCCTGGCTGTCATCACTCCCCAGGCCTCTGCTACAGAAACTCAGTGGTTCTGTGGCCCCCACAGTGCTGCCCTATGTCATGTGAAAGCAGGTGAAATTACCCGCAGCTGCTGCCATTTCCCCAGGAGAAGCTTAAGTCCCTGGGACCAGACGCATTTGAGGACACCACAAATTGCCTGCACCACACTCAGGCGTGTCTCCTGGCCTGTCCTCTCCCATGTGGTCTTCTTCAACCCTCTTTTCTTCCATTCTCACTTCCCTTACAGGGCTTCCTTTCCCCTACCTGGCTCTCATCTTGCAGAGAAGGGTGGGGTTAGGAGCTCCTCCCTGGTATCTAGCCATCAGCCAGCAGGTCTGGGCTCCCCCTGGTCCTTGAAGCTCAAGGCCATTCCTACAAGCAGACCCTGGTGGCCGCCTAATCCCACTGACTGTGGACACATGCCTGATTTCTTAGACTTGCCAAGCTTAGGCCCTCACCCTGAGGTCTCTGAAATAGCATTTGCTGCTATTCCAAAGGCCTCGTGGTTCCCTGGAGGAGCACAGATTCCTCCCAGTTGGTACAAGTTCAACAGTCTCACCTTAAACATGGCTAGTTACATCTTTCTCTTAGTGAGCGTTGCTGAGAGCCAGGCGCTGTGCTGAGGACATTATACCTGTTGGTGGTATTTAATCTCACCAACCATCTGAGCTCAGAGAAACAGGAGAAATTAAGACTCCAGGAAGTCCAATATCCAGCCTGAAGTCTGCAAGATTAAGATCTGAAGTTGTTTATTCCTTATTCTCCTAAATCTGGGCGTGGTGGTGGTGGGGACCTCAGATTGCAGCACGCGGCAGCCTTGACTTGGCAGCTGAGGGAGCAGGGGCCACCTGTCTCCTGCCCTCATCCCTTGCATTGCCTCAACCCAGCAGCCTCCCTGGGTCTGGGTAATCCCCTTTCCACATGGAGACACACGTCCCACCTTTCCCTCTTGGCTCTACAGAAAACCTCACATGTTGGTGTCATAAAGGGGCCTAGAGTAGCCTCTCAAAACGTGGGATGTGCATTAACCTGGAGATGCCCAGTGCTCTCTGGTGTCTGTGAAGTCCAGGGCGATGGACTGGCGCCAGTCTGGAACCAGCAGATCTGAATTTGAGGGGTTGTCTCAGTGGCAGCGGCTTCCATGTCCCCTGCTGAACAAGCCTCTGCAGACAGCTGCCGGTGCAGTGGACAGGGCTCTATTTCTAGAGAGTTCCTGTGTGACCCGAGCAGAGGGAGCAGTTCCCGTGAATGCCCTGCCCAGAGCGCTGTGCGGAGCTCAGGAGGACTCCTGCCTCCTGCTCTGGGGACCCCCTTCAGGCTCTGTCTCTATTATTAGCGATTACAAGATCAACGCTAGCCAATAAACACTTGCCCCAAAATGGGTCAGTTCTTTTTCTTTTAATCTCTCATTCTTCCCAGAGGGGATGAAAGTGCTGATGGTCCAACAGGGGTGAGGAACCTGCTCTAGGAAGGCACACAGGAAGCCCCTGGGAGTGGCTCCGGGAGATTTATTACCTATGGCCAGAGCTGGCCCGAAGCCCTTCTCTGCTATGTGGCCCAGTTTTTCTGAGACTAGCGTCAGGTGGCTTTTTCTCTGAGATCCCCGCTGCTCTGTCAATTCTTGTGCAAAGGTCTCCTGGGTTATGAAACTGCCATGTCTGTCTCAAGCACTTCTCACACTCACGGGTCTCAGAGCACAGCAAGCTGTAGCAGCTGCTTATCGTCCACCAAGACTATAAGAACACACGCTTGGATTTAAAATGTGCTTAGTTGAAATGGGACACCGGGTCTGGATCCATCTCCCGCATCTGAGCTGCTCTTTATCTAAGGGTGTTGGGCTTGTGCTCTGAGCCCCACCCCTGCACTAGCCCCGGCACCCCCTTCAATCTTCATTGTGGTATTTGTGGAAGCAGGTGGTCTTACCGCCAGATAGGGAGTTTTCACCTTGACCTGCCTCTCCACCCCAAAGGACTGGGGAGCAGACGTGTTTTTAGTCAAGGCAATATTCCATCTTCCCCGAGGCAGCTGAATTCTCACACTCAGAAACTGAACTCCAAGAGGCCTGGGTTCAAATCCTGGCTCTGCAGAACCTAACACAATCTGGGAACAGGATTCAGTTGCTAAGACTTTTCCAGCCTGAGATTGCTGCTCTGCGACTTGGGGACAGTAGCAATGTCTACGTTGCACAGTCAGGTGGCAGCAAAGTGACCTGACAAAACTTGAGCATCATGACTGGCTCCCAGCAAGTTCTTAATAACCAGTGTCCTTAGTTAGGGATGTTCAGGGCATGGCTTCTGTTAGCTCACAGCTCCGAAAAGCAGGGACTTTTGTCTCAGGCTTCTTTTGTAAACCCTCTCTGTACCTAGCACCACACTGAGAAGGTACGGACCGGGCCACACTGAGCAGTGGTGGCATCCAGTGATAAAAGGACAGTCCCTAGTTAAGGTGAGTGCCTACGCTAGGACCATAGCTGCTCTTGGGCAGTGGCCTGGGCATGGCCTATTGCAAGAACCCAGGCCAAGGAGGGTGTGGCACTCCCGGTTTCAGTCTGCCAGGAGGGACACAGGTGTGGCCCTGGGTGAGTGCGCTCAGAGCGCTGCTGCTGGCTGTTTTTTTGTGTTCTTGCTGTGTCCTCAGGAGCATCCTTACAGCAGCCGGCCAGCGAGCCATGCTGTTCCCAGCCACTGCCTCTGTCCTGCTTTGTACCACCTGCTTTGTCAGGAGATAGCAAACCGTGTTCAAAGAAGGGCTCCAGGTTCTATCCAGGAGACAGAGGCCATGGGCAGGTTGCTTCCTCCATGGGAGCACTGGGGGAATGTCCAGGACACCGTATCTGGCCTGTGCCACTTCACACAGTGGGTCCCCTTCTCCTTCTTCACTTCTGGGCAAATGTCTCAATGCAGATCCCCATTGCCTAAGAGCAGGGCTTGGGAGTTGAAGGACAGAGGAAAAGGAAATATGGGATTTATCAAAACTGGAGAACGGGAAATGACCTCAGACAGAGACCAGCGAGAGAGCCAGGCCTCCACTGAGCAGAGAGGAGGCCTCTGGACAATGAAGGGAAAATTGCCAGTGCATTCTCCCCACACCCCAGCTTTACCCCTGGGCTCACGGAAATCTGTCATTGGCTCAGAGAAATGCTCTGCATGGAACTGGTAATAGCTTAGTAATGGCCTGGTGACTCGGAATGAGGCAGAGGGGACAAGAGGCCTCAGCAGCTCCAGGGGAGATCCCGCCTGTGTTTAAACCTTGAGGAGATCTGGAAACAGTCCTCTTCCCCCCAGCTCCTCTGCTGGCCGAGCACACCCTCAGGGAAGCCACAGGGGCAGAGAGAAGGTGGGGGAAACTCCCACTGAGATGAGGCTTTAAAAGTACACAGCTGGGAGGTTGTGTGTGCGCTTGTGAGCATGTGCGCTTGTGAGCATGTGTGCGTGGCCTGGGTGGGTTTTCCCACAGCTAATTTAATGAATGCACCTTCCCCTACATGGCCCTCTTCCTCTCCAGCATATCTCTACTTTATGGCAAATGGGTTTTGATTCTGAAGCAAATTGACCTTGAAATAAGTTCCAGGATCTGAGTTCTTAGACCCCAGATGCTGGGTTTGGAATGCAGACTGCTCATTCAGCAGATACCACTCCTCCTTGTGAATCTGGAGGGGGGCACCACATTTTGTCAGCTGAACAGGCAAAGATACAGCAGTGGGGCTGGATGCAGCTCCCGGCTGGAGCGGGATGTTGGGCGTCTGGCGGAGGTCGGAGTTGGCGCAGGTCTCCTTCCTGATAGCGCGCGCCCGTGTGTGTCCAAGTAGCAGAGGCCGTTTGGGAATTGCACAGTGTGTGGTGAGGGTAGGGGGTTACAGGACTGCAGAGCTCTGATCCAAGGTATGTGGAGTTACAGGGACATGAATCTGTTTTATGGAAAGACGTTGTGGGCTGCATGTGTGCATACGTGTCTACACGAAAGCCAACATTTATATTGTGCCTGTGTTTAAGAAGATTATCTCAGTCTCAGCTTTGCTGAGCTCTAGATTCTGCAGAGATCGCAATTTAGGGATTTTGTTGTAACAGACCGAGAGACAGCACATATTTATTGAGCCTCTACAGCATGCCTGGCAATGGAACAGCTGTCTTTAAAGTAAAAGCGTGAGCCGAGCCGATCCCCATGTGACTGTGTGCTCACGGCTGCTGTCTGAGTGCCGAACAGCACAGGTGACAAGTTTTATTTAAAGGGGATTTTGGTGGCTTTAATCCGTCCAAGCACTGCATCCGTCCTGAACGGGACGATTAATCGTATTGGCAATATGGGGGCTCACATCAGCAGAGCTCACGCACCGTCCACTCACCGTCCCCTTCTACAACAGACGGCTGTTGAAATTAAGTTTTTTCCCCTGGGGTTTCTGTTGTTGTTGAGGCTGGAGCAATGAAACCGATCACTACAGAGACAACCAGATGCCTTTTATAGATTGTGGAGGTGAGTCTAGACCAGATGGCAGGGGGGTGGGCAGGGGGCCACGTAGTATGCCGCATGACCTTGACTTGGACAGCGAGGGAGACTTCTGAGAAGAACCTGAGCCTCCAGACTGGAGTTGGGCTGCTGTGACGCGGCTTGGGACAGAACCCTTGGGACACAAGCTGGCCAGAGAAATAGGTAGGGAGTTAGTGCTAAAAAAGCAATCCCAGAAAGACTGGAGGCCGCTCATCTGCATGCAGCTCCTTTTTCTTCCAGTGAGAGAGACCTCTGGGAGTGATTTTTACAGAAGCAGCAGTTAGGTATAACTCTGGTTACAGCAGAAATTCAGCAGATCCAAGACTTCAAAAGGCCCCCAGAGTTTACTCCGAGCAGCCCCTTCCCCGGAGCAGTTCTGTGCCTGCAGCCCTTCCAGAACAATGGGGCTTCATTTAAAAATATTTCTCAGAAAGGGTATTACATAAACTCCCCTATGCACTGGTACCAAAACAAAGCCTAGCAGAAAAAGAACCACATTTTCTCTGGACTGTGGCCAAAGCAGTCAGTTAGTCAGCAAATGTGCCAATATACCTCTTCTCTGTGCCCTCCGGTGACACGCTTTCTAAATTAAATTAGTTTGATGTTGCTCCGGGGCTCCTGCTTGACTGTGATTCATTCTGGTGGGAGCAACCTTTTCAGTTCAAAAGAGAGAGGTGGGCAGAAATCTTTTCTCCTGGTGACATTGGGATGTAAGCCCTACGTTAAACTCCCCTGTGCTCAGATAAGACAGAGAAACTAAATGTTAGTTGCAAGTTTTCTGTAATTAGCTTGTATTTTAGCAAATTCGGGGATAAAGGAGGATTGAAAAACTAATATGTTCTGGAAACCAAACATGTTCTATGCATGGATACAAAGGAACTGATTCCAGTAAGTTACATCCAGTATTAGTCACCAAGTATCCACATTTCCAGGGCAAGAGGTGTGAATAGATAGAACAAAAATCCTGTGAATAAAAATATGCTGAGAATGGAAGAATTAATGCTAGGCTAGAGAGGTATGCAAAAAGTAAAAATAAAGAGGAAGGAACATTTTAAGATTTTTTTTTTTTTTCCTTAGAGAGTGTAGCTGGAGTTTCTGAGACGCATTAGTACTCCATTGTAAATGAGCTCAGAAGAGAAGGCCCAAACTCTGATACGGACACTTGTGATGACAAGGGAAGGCGGGTTTGGCGGTGGTTGGTAATACCCCTCATCAGAGGAATGAAGATGATTGAATGGAAACGTGATGTGGTTATCGAGGATATTTCTTTTCTTCTTAGACCATAAAAAAACATGGGGAGGCAGCCGGGACTCCCCAGTCCCACAAAGGCTTCCGGTCTGATTTTATATGAAACCCTTGACATGGAAGAACCTGGAACACGCGTATCTCTCGAACACCAAAAGGGTGGGGCAAAACCCAAACACTGTGGAAGCTCAGTGATGTGCTCATCCTTTCTAGCAGCTGAATGTGGTGGATTAAAAAGCAGACAGGAGTAAATTAGAAGGAGCTTTAGATTTAGTTCTACAACGCAGGATTTTGTCTCTGAAACCATAGTTTGCCAGGCCAAGTTGGGGGGCAGTTAGAAATAGATGGAACATACCATGAAGGAGGGAAGAATATATTAGACAAAATAGTCAAAAGGGTCAGAATGTAAGATTTTCAGGACAAGGAGAGAAGTGCCCAAATGGAACTGATGTTCGATCTCATGGAGAACAGTAGATGTGGTGTCAAGAGAAATGTGATAGATAAGGTGCCCAGGAAAATAAGCAATGAATATAGGAACTATTCTCCCCACAAATACACACTAAAGCACAGAATATAGGGACCAAATAATTATCTTTATTTAATAATTCTGTGACTTTAAATTAGAAGGAAAAGTTTTCTTTACAGATATTTTTTGTGATTTCTTAGCCATTTCCACTGCACCAGGAATATCCTCATATGTGGTGCTAAAATACTTTCAAAGTCATCATCTTTTTTTCAAATCCCTGCCTGGTTTTTCTGCTTCTTCCCAGTTCCCCTTCCTGTTTACTACTCATGAGGCATAGTGATCCTTTAAAAACACAAATCAGGGTGCTCGCTAAAATTGGAACATATTAAAATTGGACCAATACAGAGAAGATTAGCATGGCCCCTGCACAAGGATAAGACACAAATTCGTGAAGCATTCCATTTTTTTTTATTAAAACGCACAGTAAAAAAATAAAAAAAAAATAAAAAGAAATGCAAATCAGGTCCTGCAACTGTCTGCTTATAACCTCCCGCTGGTGGCTTCTCTTGGCTTGTAGAAAACAATTCAAGGCCCACCTGGCTTACAGAGCCTTTTGTGACACTGTGGCCTGTGCTCTCCTGTTCCCCCTTGCTCGCTCAGCCCCAGCTACGTGGTGCTTCTTGCCAGTCCTCAAACCCACTAAGCATCATCTTGCCCTTGGCCTCAGCCTTGCTGCTCCCTCTGCCTGTGATGCCTGTGCCCAGATACGCCCTTGGCTTGGTCACTTCACTTCACTCAGGTCTCTGCTCATGTGCTAGCTCCTAACGTGGTACTGGCACCACCTCCAGGCCACTCTGGGCTCCTTTCTGACACTTCATGCTGTCTGGCCTTAGATCACCAAGGAGGAAATTGGTAGAAATTTGGTAAATGGTTTTCTACAAGCCCTTCAGGGGCAAAACACATCTGTGTTTATTGAGTACCATCAAACTCTCAGCCCAAGATGTACTGTCTGGGATAGCAGCAATTTTGCCTGTGGGTCCACTGATACATCCTTCATGCCTAGAAGAATAGAGTACTTGGCACATAGTTGATGTTCAATAACTTTTGTGAAATAAATCACCTACGGAGTGAGAGCTAGAAACCCTGTTAACAGGGCAAGACCAGTCACTAGCCGTGGGTGCTGCGGGACCCAGGGTTCAGCAATTTTATGATGTAAGAGCACAGAAGACCTATATGATGTAATACGTGAATGTGTGAAAAGAATCCAGAGCTAATTAAGCCTACTTGTTAAGGTAATAAGCCTCAGAAATGTAGAATGGTTTATTAATGTTCATGTCACTAGTAAATCACAGTCTAGGCAGTAACTTAGGTCGCTATCATCACCGGCTGGAGTTTCGCTTATTTGTACTACACAGCAAGGTGTCTATCCTTTCAAAACTAGGATTCTAATTGGGAAGGTCCTGTGCACTGATCTGACAATAGCTTGGGCACAGCTGTAAAGCATCCTTTTTACATTTTTTGGCAAATGCAACAGGCAGTGTGGTGGGCGATCAAGACGTAGAGAAGAGAGATGTCCATGGGGTAAGTCTGGGAGAGACTAGAGGCTGTCTTCTGTATCCAAGGAAAATTCCTGGCAAATGCAAAGGTGAGTGTATTGTCTTGTCCCTAAGCACAGATTACAGATCAAGGGTCACCTGGGTAGAGAAGGGAACAACAGGAGTGCAAAGGACTGTTTCTGTGTGGGAACTTTTGAGAAGCACAGCCTGTATTTGGGGGCCTAAATAGCATAGAACAATAGAGATTCAGGGGCAAAAAGTCCTTTCAGTGTCTGTAGAACCACCAGCAAGGCACATAAGCCAGAAAAGCTGCATCGCCGAGAGGGACGTCCATAGCTGTGGTCCTGGTGGGTGCCAGGCTAGAGAAAGGTGCAGGCACAAGGTCCTTTCCTCGTGACAGGGGAGGACCACATGTGGGGATCCAAACTAACCCACAGGGAAGATATAACTAGAGATAAACTTTCTGTAATTATGTGAAAGTGGTTAAAAGCCAGGAAACTTTACCTATTAAAAATAACGTGACCTCTTGGGTACTCACAAGCTCAGGAGAACTGAAAAAGATGAAAATAGGTGACTGCATGTTTTCTTTCTCTTAGTTTGCATAATCACAAGTAAATGAGCAAGAAAGTTGAGACTCAGCCCCTCAAGGCGTGTCCATCCTAGACTCCCCTGCCCAGGGACAGCCGTCCATCTGTGTGTGGCCCAGCATTCAGCAGTGTTTGGGAGGAGAATGAACAAATCTTTGTTTTTTTTTTTTTTTTTCTTGCTGGAAAAGTTAATTCATTTATATTAATATTTCATTTATTACCTCTAAATTGACCAGATTATTAAATTAACCATTATTTGGTAACTAAAAGTTTTCTGTGCACACAGAATATAAACTGATTGCATCTATTCTGCAAGCACATGGCCAAGGAAGCAATGGAGGCAGAGGAGGAAAAATAGGGCATCTGTCTGGTTCAGCTCTGCCTCTGGGCCCCTGTGTTCGGTTCAGAGGGGATGAGACTGCAGGGAGGCGTCCTGATGTCCCCAAGGCAAGGTCTCCTATACCCCAGCAGCTCACACGCTGGACCCTGGAGCTAGGAAGTCACGGTAAATCCCTGGGGGCTCCCTGTCCTTCCCTGGGCATCTGCTTGCTCGTTGTGGTTTTTGTGTTTGTCACTAGGACATCGGTCGTCTTTTGTCCAGGTGGTCTTGTTGGTACGTTCGCCTTCGAGTTAGAATTTTCCAGAATAAAAAAAGAGAGAGAGAAATAGGGGAAATAAATGGCTCTGAGTAATCAATTTGTTTCAGAGGATCTTAGAAACTCACCTGGTCAGAGAATACACACAGCACTCACGGATGGGGCCGCAAGAGTACAGGGCTCGTCTACACAGCAATGTCACTTTGTATGTTCCTTCCAGAGCACCCTCCATGCAGTGGAGAGATCATCTAACAATCAGTCAGGGGTCCTTAAACTTTTTAAACAGGGGGCCAGGTCACTGTCCCTCAGACCGTTGGAGGGCCGGATTATAGTTTAAAAAAAAACAAAACAAAACAAAAAAAAAACTATGAACAAATTCCTATGCACATTTCACATATCTTATTTTGAAGTAAAAAAACAAAACAGGAAAAAATACAATCACACTGCCTCATGTGGCCCACGGGCCATAGTTTGAGGACTCCTGTTAGTGTCGGCGCAAAGTTTGCAATCGGATCAAGGTTGACTTCCATTCTCCATGAGGTTGCTGGGTGAACTTGACAGGTCCTTCCCTCTCTGGACTTCAGCTCTTTCCTGTCAGTGTAGACAGCAATCTGATTTCCTAAAACTACTTTGAGATATGTCCGGTGGCAATATGTGTATTGGAAAAGACTTTGCATGCAGTAAAACTTGATACAAATATCAGGTATCATTAAAATGAGATCACTGGGGTTATTCAGTAACTGAAAGCCCTTGGCTGAAGTCCAAGGCAGACACCACGCTGTACACCAAATTCCATTTTATACCGAATCATGTCAGAGAGTCCAAAGTATTTCCATTTTAAAATCCCGTTGTCAGCTGCTTGGATGTTTGAATGAAAATTCATTTGGATAGCGGCATGCTTGGAGCAAGACAGCAGTAACTAAATAAACAACTAATCAGCGATGGATTAGACCTCGCTCTAGGGTTGTGAATGGCGGGAGCTTGCCGGGCACCTGCTTGGATTGAGCCAAGCTGACAGTCACTGGGCTCTGCTGTGGCCAACGCCATGCTCCCTCCCTTGCAAGAAAGTACACGGCCCAAGTAACCACCTGATGTGTATTAGAGAGGGGATGGGTAAGGGTGTGTGTTACCAACTTATATGGTTTTGTATCCTACTTTCCTTATGCTGTTAGCCAAGGAAAACTTCAGAACTGTCACATCTGGGCACAATGAAAATAGAAGGCCTCGCCTGGTGGTTCCGACTTCCAGTCCATTTATTTATGACAAAGTCTCAGTCTGTTGCCCTGGGTAGAGTGCTATGGTACCATAGCTCACAGCAACCTCAAACTCGTGTGCTCAAGCAATCCTCTTGCCTTAGCCTTCCAAGGTGGGGTGACAGATGGCCCCCACAACAGAAAGTTCTACTAAAACTTTGTTTTAGTAGAAAGTATGTCTCACTCTTCTTTAGGCTGGTCTCAAACTCCTGAGCTCAGGCGATCCACCTGCCTCAGCCTCCCAGGGTGCTAGGATTGCAGGCTTGATGAGCCACTGTGCCTGGCCAAGGGTGGTTGCTTTGACACAGGTAGCTGAACGTTCTTAATTCTTCCCATGAAAGACGCGGGTGGGGCCACATCAGGATGCTTTCATCCCCATCATTTTTGGGGGCAGCTTGTACAATCGACAGAGGCTGTGTCCTCATATTTGTGATTTAAAAGGCAGCCAGGTAGCAGGGCTCCATTCTCTGGGCTCATGGGGATGGTGCCCTGACCAGTACCATGGTGAGGCCCATCCCACCACCTATGCCCTATTCTTGTTGAAGGGCCAACTTTCCTAGCACGTCTTCCAGCGGCAGCCTGGCTCTGTGCTAAGATATCCACTGACCAGCACTGGGACCTCCAGCACTTGCCTTTCAGCTTTCTCACCTGCAAAATGGGCCCAGGACTCTTTGTCCCAAAGCAGGTCTGAGAATTAAATGGGGTAACACAAGTACAGAGCTAAGCCAGTGCCTGGAGCCCCAAGGACCAGGAGCGTCACAGGAGGATTCTCCAGCAGTCCCCAGGGCTCAGCCTGCTGTCCATTCTGGACTTTTTATAAGCTTTTGCATTATTTGCTATTTCACTAGGACCTGTCTATGAGGGCAGAAATCATGCCCACTCACGGGTTTATGGTACTTGTAGCCCTTAGCATTTTACTGAGATTTGGACGGACATTTAACAAGAGATTGGTTTGTTAGCACAGGCCTGTTTAGCTTTGTGGACAGTAACATCAGAAACTCCCATCCCCGCTAGTCACAGAGGAATCTGAGGCCCATGCAGAGGACAAGTTGCTCCATCTTTGGTCCACTCTTCAGTCTGCTGGACCTTTTCATTCTACAGAATTTGTCTCATGCACCTGCCATATGCCAGGGACTTGGGAGGCTGTGCTGACCAGGTAGCAGAGGATTCTGTCTTCGCTGAGCATATAGTTGAGTAGGCTTCAGTCACTGACCTCCTTTAAGTATTTTTACTCCATCAGATAAGAAAATTTCAATGATAAGAAGTACTTAAAGATCACCATAACCTGAAAAGCTTGATGGTATGTAAATAATCACCCACACTTTATTATGTTGATCTGCCATTGAAATGGAAACGGTTACAAAGTCCTATGCTTCACTGCCTAGTGAACTGATTTTGTCTTTCGTACTGAAATCAAACACACAGCAGAAACTGCCTCATTAAAAAAAAATACTCATGGTCTATTTTAAGTGTGTTCAATGATCATGCTCTTTGGAGATGAACACGTACCTTCAAAAGCACATGACTACATCAGAGGCCAAGAGGCAGAGGATGGTCACCTGGTAAGATCCCCCTACCACCGGTAGGATCCCATGTGCAGTGGGAGTCACTTTCCTGGTCCATTCCTGAAAGTAGCAGAGGAAGGGACAGGTGCCTGTGGGATCCAGACTTGGTTGAACGTTTGGGTTCAGCCACTTCCTGGGATTGATGGAAATGAGTCCTGTGGACACCTTTCCTAGAAAAAGAAAGAAACAAAACAAAACAAAACAAAACAAGAGACAGCCCTGGAGACCAGAGAAAAAAGGAGGGAGGGAAAGGAAACATAAGAAAGCCTTCAGATACTTTCTGCTTTTGCAAAATTTTCTCCAGTAACAAACAGAGCCACGTGCACAGAATGTCAGGTGAACGAACTGACACACCCGGAGAACAGCACCCAGAACCCCACATCCCGCATTGCCCGCAGCTGCCCTCGGCCGCAGGTTCACCTCCTAACTCCTTACACGAGCGCTTTCACCTTGCGTGAATGTGATCATAAGAAACGTTGCCTTCCATGGCCGGCTTCCTCTTCATACACTGTGTTTGTGAGAGTTATTTGCATTGTGGCCTGAATTTCTTTCTTTTTGTTGTTGTTGTTGCAGTTTTTGGCCGGGGCTGGGCTTGAACCCACCACCTCCGGTATATAGGGCCAGCACCCTACTCCTTGAGCCACAGGTGCCACCCTGTAGCCTGAATTTCCATTCTCAGTACTGTGTAGAATTCCATCCTGTGAACACGCTATCTGCTGTTTGCCTGCTGTACTCCGGAAGGGCAATGTGGATAATTTCCCATGTTTATGCTGCTGTGAGCACTTTTGTACAAGCCCGTTAGTGAATATGAGTCTTTATTTTCACAAGGGGTTAAACAAAGCACATTTTAATTTCAAAAATGTTAAAATTATTAAATCAAAGATTCATAGATGAGAAACAGTTTCAAAGGTGCAAACACACGTGGCAAATACACCCACTAAGGGTAAGTGGAGAAGAGATCTAATTCTACCTGGCACTTCTGTTTCTTTAAATACTTCTTTGTTGTAATTAGTAATCATGGCAATATAATGAGTTAGTAACAGTACACATAGGTACAAACTATTAATTTGTGTAAATACTGGTGCTTGGCCATTTGGGTGTAAAAATTCCATTTGTTAATCAGAATGAATGAGGAAATGTGTGAAATGACTATTTGTCAGTGAATCACACCTCCAGGAAAGTCAGGTATTCATCCAAATGGTGGCAGCTTACATCCCTTTCAGGTAGGATTCTTCAGGAAGAAATGAAAAGGGGGGTCATGGCCTGGCCAGCTTTTAGGATGCAACTTTGATATGTAAAGTAACAACCACCAGCCTACACTAGGAGGCATGGGGTGTGAGGCAGGCGTTCATTAGGAAGCCTTTAAGGAACCAGTTGTCATCCTCTGCTTCTAAGTTTACTGAGAAAACAAAAATAAACAAAAAAAATGAACAAATGAATGAATAATAAAAAACAAGAGCCTAGTCCTTGTTCCCCAGATTGCTTCCTCCACCTGCCTCCGAGATGGGGAAGCTACTTTGTGAGTTACAGCTGCCTGGGCAAAGCCCAGAGGACTCTCTGGGTTCATCTCACTTCCCTTTCACCCCGTGATCGGATGATGAGATGCGAGGCTCCCGTGTGTTTGACAAGCTAGTCGCTCCAACGGGCTCAGAGGCTGGGATGGGAGATTAATTAATGCTAAAAGACACAGTTTGATGTGGCAATGAAATTTCGATTATAATAATCTCTAATTATCTTGTACCACGAGCACTCCGACTCTCCCAGGTGCTTCTTCTTGGTTGAAAATTACTATTTGTGCGTGAAATAAAACAGACTGCCTTGGGGAGGGGTGGGAGTTGGGAGGAGGATGTACGAGGGAGTGAGAACAGAACAGATGCTGTTTGGACGCAAAGAAATGTCTAAAATCCAGGACTGCTTGGGGAAAGCATAGCATTGGAGCAAAGTGAAGTCAACATAATTTCACAGCAAGGATAACTGAGGCAAGATGAGAGAAGATCCAACGAAGAAACCAGCCCGAACTAGAATCCTTGTTTTATTATTATTATTATTTGGCCATCGATGGCCAGGCAATAACCTCCCTTTTCTAGACTAAGCTATCTTTCTGATTGTGGGAGAAAAACGAATACTAGTTGAAGACAAAATTAAACCTCACATTCCAAGGTACCATCAAGAATCTTTTTCATAGTAGAGATTCCCCTCTGGGAGGCAAATATAGGTTCTCATAATTTAGTCCTTGCACAAAAGAAATAAAACTTCCATGAGTGGGGGAAGAATGTCTTGTTCCCATCACAGACAGTTTATGAGACCCCAAATCTCAAACATATATAGTAACAACCTATATATGTGTGTGTGTGTGTGTGTGTGTGTGTATGTATGTATACATGTATTCTGGTTTACAAAGAAAATGTGCACTATTCAAGGTTACAAACTTTGCGATATTCTTCAAGATTACTTGGAAAGTTTGGAGGACCTGTTAAACCAGTGTGGAAATGAACAAAACCTACCTTCAGGAAGTACACTCAGGGAGGATAGGAAGAGGCACAAATCTTGCACGCTCCACGTGCTCTGAAATCAGCAGGAATTTGCACGAAAACCATCAAACTTATTCACAGATTCTCCTCAGGTGACCCCAGCCTCTCAGTAGGTCACTTATCATCTTTAAATCTGTTCTTTTATGTGCAAAATGTGGAAGATTAAAGTTATTAATAGTTCAGGAAGGCTATCTGAATGTGGCACTGCATTTGCCACTGTGTTCAGCATGCAATAAATGCTTAATAAAAATGCTTGTTACCAGGAATATTTCCAACATTCACGAATTTTTTGCCAAGGTGCCTAGACATTTCAAAAGATTTTTGGTGGAATCATGAGTATGTGTGTGTGTATGTGCGTGTGTAGACGAACTAACTGCCCAGCGTTTTACTCTGGGCATGCTGGGTAGCCAAGCATCAGACACCAAAGTCTTTCTTTCCTCTTTTCCAAGTCCAGTTGTCTTCATCTGAATCTCATGATCTGTCAGGGCACTGGTGATGCATCTACATTAGAATAGCTGGGGAAGGGACTTTCTCACTGAGATGAAGGAATGTCTACATTTTTTATGAAAATCAAGAGGACCCTGAGGGATCACTACATCTTTGGGGTCAAGACAGGTGTCCAGTCTTGACCAGCTCAGGACCCAGGATGCGGAGCAATGGCTGGGTAGAGTGACAGGAGATGGACTCTGTTCTTGCAAAGAAACAGGGGCTTTGCTTCTTCTGAGTGGTGCCCAGTGGCAGGGCATGCGGGGAGCAGAGATGAGCTCGTGAAGGTGTCAGCAGTAAGCACAGTCTGCCCCCATCTGTGTCAGCTGCCTTCTAGGCGTGTGGATTGGGAGTAGAGAGATCTTACTTGGAGCCTTCGTGAAGCTTGTTGCTGAGGGTTTGAGGAAATTTTCTATCTCTTTAAATGAAGATGACAGAGGTCTTTCCAGGGACTTAATAACAGAATCAATTAAGAGGAAAGCCATGGGGCTGAAAATATATTAAAGACTATATATATGTTTTAATCTGTAGAACCCACACAGAACACCCACATCATCAGTAGGTGACACATACAAGTCTTTTGTGGTCCGACCACGTTCAGTTGTGATAGAATGGTGCTGGGTTTCAATCTAAGCCCAGAGAAGCCGTATTGCTCCCCACCCTCCAGATCACCAAGTTTGCACAGATGCTCAGCCTCTGAAATGGAATATTTGGAGGAATTTTATTTTCATACCTGAAAGACATTCCCTCTCTGAGCAGACAGCTCTGTGCACAGGCAGCGGGGTGCAGAGTTGCTGTACAGACATGGGTGAGTGAACTCATAGGTTGAATGATTCTTACATTTTTAAAATTCTTTATTAAATCATAACTGTGTACATTAGTGTATTTACAGGGCACAATGTGCTAATTTGATATACAATGTGGAATGCTTGTATCTAACTGATTGACGTAACCGTCTCCTTGCTGTGAACCTTACATTTATCTGCTTAAACTTGCTTCTACTGATGGAGGCCCAAGGAAGAAGGCAGGTGCCCACTGCATTCCCCCTGGAGGATGCACAAACACATGCATACGATTTCGAAGGAAGAGTATATTTGTTTAGTTCTGCTGAACATGGGACGATACTTTGTTTCCCATTATACCCACAATCTGCGTGCAAGAGTGAGAGACCCGTGCAAGAGTGAGAGACCCGAGCTGGTATTTTACCAAAGGAGGTATAATGTTAGCACTAGGTTCAGCTGCAGTGGTAGAAACCAGGGAAGGAAAAGCTTATGTAATACAGAAATCCATTCTCACATGCAAACACAAGAACTGTATTAAAGGGTTGCGGCGTTAGGAAGGTTGAGAACCGCTGCTGTGAACAGTCCAGAGAGAGAGTGTGGCTCGGCAGTTGTCCAGCACCAGGGTCCCTCTGTAGGTCCCTCACAGAGGTGACGCTTGCTCTCAGCCAGGGCTCCAGCCATCCTATAATTTTCCTTCCAAGCCTTACAAAGTGACCAGGAAAGGTCAAGGAGCAAGATCTATGTTTTAGGAAAGTTTGTAGAAGCCCCATACAGTCCTCCTGGTGGCTGGGACTTAGGCACATGGCTGCATCTAACTGCAAAGGAAGTTGGACCACAGGCTCAACAAAAGATGGGTGACTTGGAGGTGACAGTGGCTATCAGGACAGTAAGTTAGCAAGGTCTGCCTTGGTTCAGAAGAAATCTGTTACATTTAATATCCTCAACCCTGATATTCCCAGGAGTACACTGTCCTCAAAAATATTTTTTCTTTTCTCCACTTAGCCCCAACTTTATCTCTTGTGACTAATCCTAGCTTCAAAGACTTGGGTAAATCCTTTTAGATTAAATCTAAGAAAAACCGTAGAAATGTTCAAGTATGATCGGTATTTCCCTTTTTTTTTTTTTTTTTTTTTTTAATTCTGCTGGAATTAGAGGAGAATGTTTGGGTGATAAGAGTTCCCAAATACTGATGATCAGCTCCACCAATTACCGCCCCATTCCTTAGCCTCATCCACCAGGCACAGTCCCCACAGCCCAGTACGGAGAGAGGGATCTACATTCAGAGAACAATTTGAAAGTTGAGGATTTCTTCTACGGGATCCAATAGGCCTTTTAGAAACTTGAGTTTCTCCTTGGCTGCATTCCTCAGATCAGATCGAGACAATCACTGCCTTCCCTGGGATCTCTTAAAGGTTAACTGGTTATCTGTATTACAGCTCGAGCCTTTTATTACATATTTTTCTCTGCTTATTGTTGGTACACTACATGAAATTTTAACTAGGGATTTAGGGATCTAGAATTTTTTTTCCTGACAAAAGCTTAATTTTTAATGGTACCTTGGTGATATTATTCTTGGATGAAAAGCACTCAGAGTAAAACTGTGCCCTTAGAAACCAAAGGCTCAATTTTTATTGTCTCATTTGTCCTGTGATGACCAGCCAGCTTTCCATTAGCCTTGACTGAACACTATTCCGTTGATCAGAGTGAAATCAAATAATTGTATAACATGGCGTTCAAACACTCAGTCGTGGAGTCAGAAGTATATGGAATTCACAGGACTCTGGGCTCTACTAAAGATCTGCTTAACCTCAACTGACTTTCTGATTTTCACCCATTCGGTGGCAATCATACCTGGGGTGGGGCATTGTGAAAAGTTTATGGGAATGGTATGGAAAGCACTTTGCTTCCTCAGTGTCCCATGCAGTTACACACGTGTCAGGAAGAAAAACTACCAAAATGACAGAGAAGCCCCGATTGACAACATTTTTAATTAACCTACTTCTTAATTTCAAATTTTGTTCCCTGTCCACAATAGAGCTAGAAATTATCAAAGCCATGGTAGAGTTCTAAATCACAACATATACTGTTTTCTGCAAGTCCTCTCTAATGTTAATAAAAAAGATTAAAGCCATTAAGAGATTAGAGGATTTTTTTTTTTTTTAAACTACGTGTTTTCAATATAGACAGTAGCAATTGACTCACAACACAAAGGATGTGGAAATAAGCACTGTAATCCTTCCTCCCACGTTCCCATTAATTGTATCATTATTTTGCCATTGTCAGTCACTTTCATTACAGCAATTTACATAATTGTTTGGTCCTAATTTTAAATTTTAATGCATTAAAATTTTACAGCCAAAGAAGGGTTTTGCTTCCCTTTCCTCCATTTCAGTTGGCTCAGGCATCCTTGTGTGTTTGAGACTGTTCTCAACACCTCTACCCAGAGCCTTTCAGGCAGTGTAACTGCCATAACATTTGGGGGTCATCTATTTTTCCTCCTCAAATTCTAGCAAATGCTGCTCATCTATCGTTGAATGTTACATCGGAGAAGACTATGATTATCTTTTACTTATTTTATTTTTCCTGGTGACTTCTTTTTATTTTTTTATTTTATTTCTTTGATGCTAGGGAGCTCCTACATTATCCTGGATGTTGTATTATTTGTCAAGGAAATGTTTCAGCACAAAACACTCCGCAACAATTTTTCGCAGAACATGGACATGCTCTTCTTTTCTTTTTTGCAGTTTTTGGCTGGGGCCAGGTTTGAACCCACCACCTCTGGTATATGGGGCCGGCGCCCTACTCCTTTGAGCCACAGGCGCCACCCTGGACATGTTCTTTTGATCTCCACATGTGGTCTCCACATGATCTCCATATTCATTTCAAGAATATTCTCCTGTATTATATACTTGAATTTTTTATTGTATTTATTTGGTTCTTTGTTTCGAGAATTTACATAATTCATAATTCAAAAAACACTTTTTTTTAAGTTGGATTTCTCCATATTCACTATCTTCTCCCTAATTTATTTTATCACGATTTCCTCCCCTCAGTATTAGTTAAGAATATCTCAAGTCATTCCTTTATGCCAGTAGTTGAACTGTTTTTTTGTCCCCCCCCCCCCCTTTTATTACTGGCAATTTAAAGGTCCTGAAACGATCCTCGTTTGGGCCCTTGGACGCACAGCCTAACTTCTTCATCTATCTGTTGTTTCAGAGACTTTCTTCAAGTCCTGTTTTGTCTTGCTGTTGTGCTTTTCCTCCCATCATTCAATAGGATAAAGCATTTGTGGAGAATGTTCTTAGGCATTTCAAGTTAGGTTTTCTTTCCAACAGTGTTTTTCATTTAACATTTGCAAGCAGAGTTATTTATTCCTAGTTTGTTCTCCCTCCCTCTCCTTTCCATCATGTTTGCAAAGCTTCCATTGCACCAGCTTTTGTCCTGGCCATATTTGGGCAGCTTTGTTCATTTCACCTATTTTTTTTTATATATATATACATTCTCTTGCCGCTGTACCCAGAAGCCTTCCAGAGCTGCAGGTGTGAGGTGCCACAGCCCGAGTGAAGATCCAGAAAGAGGGAGATCAGCTGAGCCTCTGAAGGCTTCCTTCATCACTGGGCTCTGATTTATCCTTTCATATTTTGTTTAAAGCTGATCCCCAAAGGGCTAGCCTGAATGAGGGAGTATTTCCCTATTTCATTTTAAAACACTAAAGATTTCCCTTCAGTCAGCCCAGACCCAAACCTCCTTGGGAAGTATCCCCCTTCCCTAGTCTCTCATTTCACCAATACCTCCTGTCCCATTGACCCCAAATGGAACTTGTATCTGGTCCATTGAATTGAAAGTGAGGCCCTACAACAGTAATTATTATGGTTTGATTCAGTCTCTGAAACTTAGAGTTTTCTATAAAGTAAGACTGCACTATCTTCCCACCTTTAAAGAGTTCAAGTTTGCGGCATATTATTTTTGCTTTCTGTGTCAGGCAGGATTCTTTCTCTTCTCTTTCATATATAATGTATATGCTGGTGCTTACACACGCTTGTGCACACACACAGCTGTGCTATTTAGAAGAGGAAACATCTGGACATAAAACCTGTTTTAGTTTTAATGGATCAGAACGTCTACCATGGAGAGTGATTTCAGAATCAAATTGTACAGGGAGGGTTCTGTTTCTCTGGTATGTTAGATGCAGCCAATGCATATTAGGGCAGAGACAGAAAATGAACCAGCCCCAAGTCATGAATATCCAAAGCAACCCAATTCCATCTCTTCAAGGCTGTGTTGAACCCAAACCCTCCTGTGAGCTGTTTTGAGTTGCAGATCTGCTTGCAAATGAGTTTGGACCACACTGGGTAAGCAAGGATGGTTGGTAAGTTCTATTTCACTTCACCAGTGAGCTGAGAAAGCATTGGATAATATGTTATGAGTTGTAGATCTGTTTGATTGCATTGTTGCAAAGTGGGAATTGTTTTGCAACATAGATTCTTAATCACTGAGGCATCTATGATTGAATGCGTCGAAAATTGGCTGAAATTGAAAGTTAACTATACTGCAGACGGCTTATTCTGCTGTATAATTGAAAATAAATTCTAATAACTCTTCTGAAAGAGCTGTTCAGAGGAAATTTCAAGCCCCCTGGAAAAAAAAATGCTTTCTTAAACAGATTCTTCCTCTGCATAATGCAGTTATGAAAATAAAGCTTTTTTCTAATTCCAAACCAGCTTTTTTGTTATTTGAATGCATTGACCAACAAATATCAATATTAGGCACTTGTACATTTATTTTGTAATGTGTTTCTCAAGCCTTTATGCTGGAAAGGTCTTATCATTTCTCTTTGATGTCATTTTAGGATCATTTTACCCAAGGATAACACAGGGGAAAAAAAAAAAAGAGAGAGAGAGAAAGAGCTTTTTGAATGCAACAGCCTTAAGTTTGAATCTTTGCACTATTCTTTACCTACTTTGTGACTTTGCCAATTTTTTTTTTCTAAGCTTTAATTTCTATCTTCATAAAATGGATTTCATAATGTCATCTAATTTCTCCTGCTTTGTTGCATGGGTGTTGTAAATATTACCAGTAGTACATTTACATAAACACTACTTTGTACAGAGCTGGCACATAACACAATTTAGAAGTGGGTTTTGGACATGTGTATACACACATAAGCATCATATTCAGATGTCATTTTTTTTGTAGAGACAGAGTCTCACTTTATTGCCCTCGGTAGAGTGCTGTGGTGTCACACAGCTCACAGCAACCTCCAACTCCTGGGCTTAGGCGATTCTCTTGCCTCAGCCTCCCGAGTAGTTGGGACTAGGCGTCCACCACAGCTCGGCTATTTTTTTGTTGTTGTTGCAATTTGGCTGGGGCGGGGTTTGAACCCGCCACCCTCGATATTTGGGGCCGGCGCCCTACTCACTGAGCAACAGGTGCCGCCCCTCAGATGTCATTTAGATACGCCTGTTCTTACTTAAATACAGTCACGAGCCAAATGATGATGTTTTAGTCAATATAAAATAGTAGTCCCATAAGATAAGGGAGCTGAGAACTTCCTATTGTTCCGTGACTTGGTAGCCATCATAACATGATGTCAGAAACCCTATCTCAGTGTCCTCAGTGACACCACTTCAGAAACAGCTTCAGACTGGTCCTTCAGGGGGCATCGAGAAGAGGCCTTGTTCTTACAGGAGGGGACAGCCCCATGCACGTCACTGTCCCCGAAGTCCTCCCAGGAGGATGTGATATGGCAGTGGAGGACAAAAGCACCAGTGGTCCTGACCCTGAGCAGGCCCAGCCTAATGTGTCTGTTTGTGTCTCAGCTTTCAGCAAAAAAAGTTTGAAAGTAAGAAATACATAAATTAAAAGTGGAAAAAAGCCAATAGAATCAGAATAGAAAGAAAACATTTTTGTACAGATGAGTTATGCGTTTGTGCCGGAAGCTAAGTATTATTGCAGAGGAATTAAAAAGCTAATAAAAATTTAAATGTTTATAAAGTAAAAGCATTACATGAAGCTAAGTTTAATTAATTACTGAAGAAAAAATATGTTTTTTATAAATTCAGCATAGCCTAAATGTACAGTGTTTATAAGGTCTACATTAATGTGCAGGGACGGCCCAACCCATCACATTCACTCACCACTCACTGGCCCACCCAAGGCAACTTTCCCTTCTGCAAACTTGTAAGTGCCCTATGTAGGGGAGCTGTTTTCACCTTCTATTTGATATTTTTACTGTACTTTTTCTATGCTTAGATTTGTTTGTATACACAGATACTTAGAGTCATCGATTCCTGCAGTAGTCCGGGCAGTCCCGTGCTGTACAGGTGGGTGGGCTGGGAGCAGCGGGCTACACCACTTGGCCTCGGCGTGCAGTAGACTGTACCTTCTCAGTTTGGCTAAACACCGTCTATGATGTTTGCACATGGGGAAATCTCCTAAGGGTTCATTTCTCAGAAGGCATCCCCAGGGTTAAGTGATGCATGACTATATTTCAGACACTAATCCTGCCCCAGTTCTGCATACTCTTGGGCAAAAATCCAGTGGACAAATCAGGAGGAGACACCCAGCCCCACCCATGTGGGATTCAGGTTAATGGTCTAATCCTAGACCGGGCCGGGTGTAATCTGTGCAAGACTCATTTTTCCATATATAAAGTTGAAATAATTTTATATAGAGTTGTCCTTTCATACCTGCAGTGATTGGTTCCAGGACCCCCACAGACACCAAAATGGGAGGATATTCAAGCACCACAGGCTGCCCTAGGGAGCCCAGGATGCAGTCAGCTCTGTTCCAGGGGTTCTGTCCCTCCGGGCTCTGCGCCCCCGCAGATACCCAGTTTTCCATCCCTGGCTGATTGAATCTAGGGATGTGGAAATTGTAGATGTAGAAGGCCTAGTGTATTTCACTGGCTTGTGGTCAGAGTTAAGAAAAACAGTGCAGAGCACCTGTCAATATGAAGTGCTTTCTAAATGTGTGGTTATAGCAGCTGCCACAGCAGGGCCTGTGCCGTTCCTGTACTGCTGCAGGGCATAGCGGCAAGAGAATGGACTTTGGAATCAAACAGATCTGACGCCCCCCGACTCTCCCCCTAACAGGCTACTGAAACTTGAGCAAGTTACGGTACTTCTGTGAGGCCGCGTTCCTGTATGTACAGCGGTGATTACATTGTTTACGGTGGAATTTCACGAGGCCCCACAATGGCAACACCATGTTAGCTGTCCCTTTAAGCCCTCTCTGCCTGTCAGGGGCCTAGTTTTGAGTGGCACTGGACGTGGAGATTGCCCTGTTCTTGGTGACTTCTGCTCAGGAGTGGCTAGATAATCATCCTTGATTGGGCAAGAACCTGGATTGCCCAAAGGAGCTGCCTCTTTTTGTTTCCGACCATCACTGTTTCCGCATCAGCTTCTCAAAGAAACATGAGCTGCTTTGCTCAAGTCAGCAAAAACCGACATGGTCTTATAAGCTGCCCACTGCCTCTTCTGTTAGCTCCAACCCTGCTGAGCTCACTTCCTTTCCAGGGAGGTCTGAGTGGCTCAGGTGGCACAGGTGCTTGTCCTGACCTTGTCTTCTTCACGGAAGGCCAGAGTCACTTTCCATAGGAGAAAACAAGGTTCTAAACCACCAGGGAGGTGCTCGTTAAGGAACATGTGTAGCCCTGTGTGTACTTTCAGGGCATTCTGTGTCCTTCCTGTCTGGCCCACTGTCCAGCTCATGCTGTCATAGTTCTCCCGACTTTACCAGTTGATTGCTGTACTAATCCTGTCCTTTCTCCTTGAGAATAAAGCCGGTCCATTCCCAACACTGTCAAGTTGCAGCTGAATGTCTGGCTCCATCTTCCTGTTACTGAGGGTGATGTTACCTGCTCTCCTTCTCTGCTCCCCTTTATTAACAGCTGCCTTCTTTCTGGTTCTCGGGCCCAAGCCAAAACAATGAAAATTACTATTCCTAAGTAGGTTGCATGAAATCTTGTCTATGAGAAGCCAAGCTTGCTCAGCAACCTGGAGGTGTATAAGAGAAGAAATCTTGCAGAGATGTTGTAAAGATTGGCCAAAAATTAAAGTACGTGGAGAGATATGCTCTTGACAATGGTGCCATGTTGTTTTTGCTTTCAAGACTCTGATCCTAGTCTCTGCTTATACATGAGCTTCTCTCTAGACTGGTAACCAACAAAGCAGCAAAACCACCCTGAATGGCCCCGTGTCCTCCTTCACTATATACCGTCAGGTGTCACAGCTGCACCAGGCACAGCAGGAGCCCCAACAGGTCACCACTGTTCTTTTAGGAACTCCCTATACTTTGACCAGTCCTGGTTCTCATGCAGCATAACCTTTTCTGGGAGGAAGAGCATAGATAGATCTGTTCATGATACTTACCAATTATGGGGAAATTGTGCCCTATTGATCAAGTTAGGAGCATTATCGTGATAGAAGAATCAGAACAGTCTGATGAGGGATTTTTTTTAAGCTCAAAAAACTTAGGAAAACGTATTTGAAAGCAGACTTAGCAAGCTACCTAATGAATAAATAAGATGAAGAAGACAGCATTCTGGAATTGCTCTGTCTAAAATGAGATGAACTAGCTTTAAGTCATGCCCGTTGCAATTGTCCATTCCTATCCCCCCACCCCCACCCCTTTAAGGATAAAGATAGCATTCTGGAAAATTGGATTTTAGTCCCAGACTTTACCACTAAACAATCTCTTTGATTTCAGTTTTATTAACTCAAGAATAGAAACAGTATAATTCTCCCTACATGCAATATGGAATTTTTTTTAACGTTCAAACTTAGCATGATAATAATAACAGCAGCAATAAATAGCTTGGATTCATGAAGTGCTACAGATACTCTTCTAAGAATCTTCTAGCAAATATCCTCATTCAGTCTTCACAGCAACCTTCAAAGGCCAGTTAGGATCACCCTGCTCACTTACCAGGTTCAAATATTGAGACGTAGAGAGGTTGAGTAACTTGTCAGGCCACATGGCTGGTGAGTGGTGTAGCTGAAAGTTAAAACCAGGCCACATAAAGCGATACTGGTATTTTTACATCATCTTGCCTTGCTAACAAATACAAGAAGGTGGCAGTCTCCGAAGTGTGTGTAGAATTATCTAGAATGTTGAGATGTCTGTTATCAGAGGAATAATTGCAGACATACCACTTGGAGTGGAATCACTACTAATGTTTTTTTTCCTGGTTTGGGGATTTTCTAAGAGGTTGCTGACCAGACCTTCCGCTCTATGCTGACAGCATTTGTTTTTGAAAGAAAATTGCTATTCATCAGATAAGGATTTCATAGCGGAAATGGAAATGATGCTTTCCATAAAGAAGTTTCAGAAGGTTAAAAATAATGACATGTTCTATCTTTCTTATCACACCACAGACATCCTACTTAGTGGGTCAGATAAATAGTTCTAGCATAGTCAGGAACTACACAATCTGACTATTTTACTGTTAAACTAAGAGGCAGAAGAGTGTCTTTGAACCACAAATGCCACCCTGGCCCTACCATGCACAGACCTCTCTGGCTGAGAGCCTTTTGAAAGGTAGGTGGTCCAATTCCCCTTCTGCTTTTATTGAACCAGGGCAAGATAGGAGTGACCATTCTGGGAAAGGATAGAAGCAGAGAAGTTCTAATCCTGAGAATGTCTTTGTTTTCTTGCTTCTGTGCTCGCCTGCTTGTTCTGTGCCCTTCTTGCTGCTGGGGAGAGTATAATCTTCAAAGGGTTTCCTTAAGCCTGAGAAAAGTCTAAGGCCAAATGCAAGGAAACAGCAAACTTCCTAACGCTAGAAAGATAAACAGATGCAACTTGTTTTTGTAACAATAAAGACTAAAAGCAAAAATGGGCTTGAAAAGAGTTTAGATTATATATCTTAAAGCAGATTATTCACAAAGAACAACGCAGTGTTGGGCCCATTCTTACCCTTTGAAGGTGAAGCTCGGGAACGAATTATCCTTCCCAACGGAGGCTCCCTGAAGGCTCTGAGAAACCATATTTTGGTATTGCCTGAACCATGACATTGACCCAATTTGCCATTTTTTTGTCTTGCTAATGAGGTTAACTCTACCCCACTGCTTAGAAAAAGATCTTGGATCACTTCAGTTCTGAAATGTGGGACTATGAGTGCAGAGGAGCTTCCATGAAGTGCTGGGACTCCTAACTGTCACCTCACCTTTCGTAATATGAAAATTACTTGGGGAGGTTTTTCCAAACCCGTAGATGGCCTTGGACTGCCCACTTCAATCTCCAGGAGGGACCCTAAATATCAGGATTGATTAAAATCTTCATAAGTGATTTTGGCTCACAGCCTGGGTTGGGAATGACTGTATCTCACACGTGGTTTCTCCTCATGAACAACCAAAGGTTGCTGGTGCTGACCTTCTCTTTCACCTGCCAGGCTACGGTACTGAGCAAGTAACTTGCATTTTCCAGACAGGAAAGTTAGGACTGTGGGGTAATTGTCAGCACAAACATACAGGGAATCATAGGCTAATGTTGCTCAGGAGACGAGAAATTGTTCTGCGCAAGAAAATGTGTGTTCCAAGGAGCAATTCTTCCATGCTTATTTGCCACTTTGGGACTGTTAATGGATGTCCACACTGACCCTGCTTAGTAAGTCCTCTGGGCAGACTTGCATTCTCTGCCTAGATCACTATAATGATGATGATGAGGAGGAAGAGGATGCTTTTCTAATTCACTAGTCTGAGGAGTTCTATAAATTAGTGGCCGTGGCCTTGAAGGGACAACATTTTATTTTATATGTTCTGCCACTGTGATGTTAGACATGTCACCAACCTGACTGAGCCTTAGTCTTTTCATTTATAAAAAGAGGAGAGTGCAACTAGATTGGTGGGTTTCGAAAGCTATTTCACAGTAGAACACTAAAATATATTAGATTAAGGGGAAGCTGTCTGGTTGCAGGTGCAGGAGCCCAGTACTGCTCCATGAAGCCTTCCCAAGACCACCAAGAAGATCTGACCTCGAGAGCTCAGAAGGACGGTGGAGGTCTGAAGCTCACAGGTTGACACCTGCTGGGATGCTTTGATCTGTCAGTCAAAGCTGACAGAGGGGGAAAGCTATGGATTGGCAACGTCTCTTACTGAGGAAAAAGGAGTAGGAATGAGAGTTGGTGGTGACCACAAGTGGTACACCACTTGCAAATTATCTCAGTAGATAATCTCTTTGCTTCCTTAAAGTTTCAGTGTGCTTGGGATTAAGATCTGATCCTTCAAATGACTCTTCAGTGAAGTAGAGAACAATAGGAAATATGCACAATTTTGATAATGTTTAGAAGGGCCATTTCCTGACACAGCCATGGTCAACCAACCAACCAACCAACCAGATTGAATGAACGTTGATGACTAGACACATCAGAGCCCCAAAGCACTGCAGAGCGAGGAGGCCGGCTCTGGGCTGTGAGAACCCACCAGGCACCAGCCCATCAGAAATCTCTGGCACATTGGAAATCAAAGTAGTCTGTGGTTGGGCCAGTATTCCATTTTAGAAACTGGAGACAGATCCAGATAGTCACTTGCCCAAAGAATAACAATTTAGGGAAATGGAAGCACTGACTTTGAGACAGCTGATGTAATATGAAATTCCAATAAACTTCAGGTATCACTCTGGAATTAATGGAGGACAAATTGGATCTGCTGTTAACTTAAATACCCATCTGCTCACATCCCTAGAGCACATAAATTTGGGGCTAATTAGTTGTTACCATCCTTAGCAGCAGGGGGCTAACCACACTCCCTGGAGTTTTGCTGCACACAAGTGGTCCTATATGGCTGCCTAACACCTGTGCTACAAGGGAAGTGAAGGAAAGGGAAATGGGCCATCCCTGGGTCATATAAAGGGTTTGGAGGACATCTCAGCAGTCATCCGTAACCTCATCCTGACTTTCCTGAAAGATGGAATTGAGAAATCTCCAAACCCATTTCAGTTTTCTATTTTTTTTTTTTTTTTTTTTTTTTTTGTCATCACTATAACATTACCTTTTCTCATCTATCCAATCATTGGGCCATCTCCTGTCTCATCTCCCTCTGCCTGACTTGACTTCTCTAGAAGCAATTCTGCTTATACAAGAAACGTGAAGCTTTAATACGGACTCTTCAGCATAATCGCTTCTTAATTAAGTCAGGCTATGGCTTGGTTTCCCAGAATCATTTCCAGAGGGCTTAATTTTACTTCTGCTCAGAATTACTATTTTACACTTTGCACTTAAACGAAACAAAACAAAACAAAAAGGCTGAAAAAGAAGCTCCAGAAAAGGGGAATGAGAGAACATTTAAGAGCAAAAGAGGGATCATATTTCAACTCCTATTATATAGAAATGCTCAAGCCTGTGTTATTTTCAGCAAGTAATACCCAATTTGTGACATCCACTTTGGCAAAACAAAGCGTGGATCAAGGTAATTAAATGGCACAGCTCAGAGTGAATGAAGGGATGATTCTATCAACATGAGACCCCTGCCGATATGACACTTTCCATGTGCCTACTTTGTCCTGGTCCTGCCTGTCCTAGTCCAGGAGGCAGTGGGGAGTCTGGGATTGCTCCAGCACAGGCTGCACCTGGCTGTGCCCGGAGGAACACAGTCCAAGCACTGTGTGTTCGTTGTGAAGCTGGAGGACCCAAGAGCAGAAAGCTGGCAATGACATTAAACTTCCTTCCTCAAGAGCTGGCCAGCTGGTGTTGCTTGCCTGGGACCAAGCAGCCCGAGGATCTCCAATGGTCCCGCACAGCAGCTTGTGAGTACATTCACCCTGAGAGCATCATCGTCTGGGAGAGGGTGTAGAACACTGACCTGCTCCACAACCCTGTCTAGCATCTATCCAGCCATTCAACGAATAGGCATTGACTTCCTACCATGTGCTTTCTAGTTGCTAGAAATACAACAAAATGCAGAAATGAACCCTGTCATCACCAGGTCTGCAGAGCAATGGATCAGGCTGCTTTTGGTAAAAAGCCACTCAGTGTGTGCAGGAGAGAGAGAAGTAAAAGAAGATTGAGAGGCCCTTAGAGCTGAGACCAGAGCAGACTCTGGAAGGTACATGCTGCCCTAAACTGGGTTCTGGGCTGCACTTTGGAGTAGGGTCCCAGGCACATGTGTGCAAACATTTTGAACTTCCTTTGTCCTTGTTCATTCTAAGAGCACCTCGGCAGAATCTCCTGTGGGAAACAGTGGTAGTGGGAGGACCTATTCAGAGGCCGCAGAGCTGGAAACTGGGAACTCTGGTTTTGGTCCAACAGGAGGTTACATGCAATCTCCCAGGGGAGTCCTTCTCTGCATCCTCAGCCTTCCCTCCTCTCTGCCTCCCAGCTGAAGTTGATACTGTCACTGAGGGAGAAGGGTGGTACCAGAGAAAACTGAAGATGCTTAAAGGCACCTGTTAGACTGAGAACCCAACCATCTCATATAGAATACGTGGGCATATGTGCTAATATCTAAATATGTGATATGGGTGGTCAACCTGAACTTGTGGTTCCAGAAGAATATAGTAGGATTTTCAGAAGCTTCACCCCAAGGCCTGTTGTTTCCTCAGTTCAGTCTCAAGGCCAAGAAACAGTCCCAGTGAAGGAGGGTTTGTTTTTACTGCTTAGCCTGATCTTCTAAAAGCCTGCCCCAATTTGTTAATTGCCACCAAAGTTCACTGTCCTAAATATAACATGAACTATATAAGATAATGGTGCAGGACTTCAGCAGGGATTGGGAAATTCTTAGCCTACATATAGATTTCTTTAGAATGGTATATAACTCTCAGGAACAGACTTGCTGTAAGGGGCTTAGGTTTTACGATTCCTCAATTTCTTTCCCTAAATATTTTATCAACATGATAGATTCTTTATAAAAAGATTGAAAGATACATTTTTCTTTGGCCAATCTGAGTAAACAGTAAAATTATATTTTTCCTAAAAAAATTTTTAAGCTTGTGGCAATAAGACCGTGAATGTTCAGGTGTTTATAATGGGAACTAGGATTTCACCATTCACCTCATTTTGTTACACAGGGTCACCTGTTACGCTTCTTCCACAGTAGACAAGTTCAAGGCTGCATACTCTGCCAACCTTCACTAGGTGCAGGTTTGGGGATCTGAATACTCTGGGTCCATATAAAAAGGTACTGTGGACTGAGCCCTGACTACACCCCAGGCCCTATTTTAAACACCCTATTTAAACAATTATATCTCATGATACTCATATGGGGTCAATAATATTCTTAGCTGTTTTATAGTTAAAAAAACGGAGGCACAGAGGAGTCGAGTAACCACCTCGAGGTGACAGTCAGGTAGCTTGGTTCGGTTTCAACAACAAGACCCTGTGCTTGAAAACTGTACGACACTGTTGCTTTTTTAGGGCCTCCCTGGGAAGAGATGCCTCCTTTCTCCTGAGTGTTTGTTCTTATCAGCCTTTCTGCAAAGCACACAATTCTCTCAAGCAGATGCTGGTAACTATAAAGAGGACAGAGGTGGTGGCCATCTGGGGAATGGAATCAAAGAGCACTGTGTTTCAAGCTTGCCTTTCACCCTCAGACCTACATGCTAAATAGGGAAAGGAATTCTGTGTATTAAACCAAGTGGTGTGAAAGCCTCTCCTCTTTCCCTCAAGCCAGGTCTTACTCTTATTTATTTATTTTTAATAAAGGTCTTACTCTTCTTATAAACATCAGTTTTGAAATTCACCTCTTCCCTGAAGACTCCATGCAATTACATACTTTGGCATTCTTCTCATTTTTTTTTTCCTCCCTGTGGTTTCTCTTTTTATTTTTATTTTTATCTTAATTTTTTATTAAATCCTAGCTGTGTACATTAATTCAATCATGGGGTACAGTGTGCTGGTTCTTCTTGTTCTTAATGCATTTAGGTTTACACAGTTAGGTGTGCAGGTGCACTTGGAAATATTTTGTTATTTTAGTATATTGTGTCTTTTAAAATACGTGTTTCTTGTTTTCTCCCTTGGATTTGAAGTTCTCCTTGGAATTGTTAGATGTTCTGTCTTTCATACTGTCTTCCAAGACTATCTTGGAATCCTATAGCTGAGCAAACAGTCTTGGAATCCTATAGCCTAACAACTATGTCCTGTAGACACCGGGATATGACCAGGTTACATGCAGCACAGAGGATGGATGTATAGCTAATGGGTTGAATCTTGACCCTGACATCATACTATACCTCAAAAATTTGTGGCCTTTGTGAAAAGAGATATAAAGGCCTAGATTCTGACTATAAAACTTCAATATGAAACCTGATACCAACTTTAGCTATGGCTGTGTCTGCCTACAGCCCACGTGTAAAAAAATTTAGAAAGTACATATGCGAGTCAGCACAGAGAAAATGATAAGAAGACAAGGCTATTTTACAGCCAAGCTTCAAGAGCAAATATATAATTGATCATCTAAGCCAGCCTTAGTAAACTATGCCCTGTGGGCCAACTCTGGCCTCTCATTTGCTTTTACAAATGAAGTTTTTTGTCGTCTCTGGTTGCCAGCAAGTGACAACAGCAGAGTGGAATAGTTGGGGCAGAGACTGTAGGGCCCACTAGCCTGAATGTCTATTATCTGTCCCCTTTCTCTGCTTCTGTTTTTGATGCATACAACTTTCTTCTAAATTTCATATTGAAAAAAATCTCAAGCTCAACTTTTCCTTTCATACTTTGACTCGTTTCTTTTCTCTTCTGTAAGTATCAATTTGAAAAGAAGATCCCCCAAACTTCTGTTTCTGCAAGTCAATTATTTCTCCAGAACATTCCATGTGTGGTCTATTTATATGCAGATTTTAGATGAGGTTCCAGGCATCTCATTGCATTTTACCTTTTTAGAGTGGATTTTAGCATAAACAGCACTAAAATTTTTTGTGTATTGTCTCACACTTGGCATTGCTTTTCCAAATCCTACAATTTGGCCAGGAATTTCTGGGGAGATGCGATAACTATCAGACACCCCCATACAGAAATGTACGTTGAGAAGTTGAAAATAAATGAACTCCAAAAGCGTTTTCATTCTCCGTTTTATCAACATTTAGAGTTTTGTTTCAATTTTAAACTACTATTCCCAGTAAGGCATAGTTTGTGGTTTTCGGTATTGATTTTTATATTACAGAAGAAATGCAAGTTGTGCTCACTCTTCTTGGGGCACATTCATACTATAATGTGCTCACTAAGGAACGCGTAAAGCCCTAAGCTAAGAATTAAATGGGGCCGGAACACAGAAGGGGCAGATGACAACTGACAGGGACATGCTGCTGCCTTGCTGGGTCCGGGGCCCCAGGCTGTGCCTGTAAAGTCTGGCAGTTATGCCCCCGTAGCACCGCCTGATAACTCTGGGTTAACCCATCTCAAATCCCACACATTTTATCAGTGGGATTAAATCCCCCACCAACTTTCCTTAACTAAAGGTCAAGTGGATCATGGAGAGGGATCTAGAAATAGCAAGGCAAGTCCTTGAGACTCAGAAGCATTTGATCCAAGGAAAATATGAGCCCTGAGCAAGAAAGAAATTTTGAGTTTACTTCAAACTCAAAAGCCTCCCCAGGAAGGATTTTTGTAAGGGCACAGGTGGGCCTCCACAGGTTATTAAAGAGAGCTAGGGATGGCATAGTGTGTCTCTAACCTTAGGGAATGGCTTCACAAAGGGCAACCTCCATACTTTCTGTGGACTATGTGTAAATGTTATAGTAAAGAAATACTTTGGGAGTCCCTTAGCTTCCAATACAAGGAAGGGACATTTATAAAAACAACATGAGGGGGAGCAATTCAACATGGAATGAGCCATGCAGGCTGCTAGTTTTTTGTTTTTGTTTTTTAATATTTAACCACATTTGATTCTTGCCACATTACTGAATTCTATAAATCTTGCCAATTTAAAAATGAAAAAAAAAATTAAATACTTTTTCTGAAGTCATAGAGTTTATGATGGATATAAATTCATACCTGATTTTTAACTCTACTATGCTGGGTCAAAATATCATTGTCCCAAGCTCTTTCAGAGACCCAAGATGAGAGGAAAAGCTAACCTTTCTGTACCTTACAGATAATTTTTTTTTTTCACCCACTAGAAATGATGATTTCAATACTTACCCCAGGTAATGTTTTAAGTATCTATTGTATTCTAAGTTGGGTATCACTTCCAACCTAGTTTCCTTTGGTAACCCATCTTCTTACCAACCCTATGTCTTCACAAGACCAAAATACCTTAGTTATTCATAGTGTGAAAAGGGAGGGGTAGAAGTACGGATAGTGGATATGTCAGTCCTCGTCACACTCTTTTACCTTCATTACTTCACATGTGAGGGGGCAGAAACTCATATATATGGCACATTTCTCTTGGAGCCTTCCTTAACAAATATTATGGGACTAGGTTATGGGGCACAGCCAGAAAGAGGACATAGAGGAAAAAAAGTCACCCTGAGCCCCATGACTTCAAATGTAAAGTAAAAGGACCTGACAAAGAACAAAGCCTGAGCCAGAGAGAAATGTAGGCCCCATGACACGTCCTTCTGTTGTCCCTAATGTTGTCATCAGGCATGAATGTCAGGTGCACAGAGCAAACGTGTTCTTACTCACACCCACGTGATCAGAAGAGCATGGCCCCTCATGCTGTGTCATTGTTGTTGGAGATGGAAAGTTCAGACCAGGAGGTTCCTTTCCTAAAATGCTAAGCAAGAATGGTAGTGATCAAAGCAATGCGTGTGTTGTAGTGTAAATGGTTGTAAATGGGGGATTTACTTAAATCAATTAAACCTACAAGTCATTGTTTTGGTAACCATAACCAAATATAAGGTAGAAAGGGAAAGTGGGGCTTCTACAAACAGAATGTAGTATATGTATGTGTGTTTTGAAAGGGAGAGTGAGAGTAAGTATCAAATGTGATAGATAAGAAGTGATCTAGACGTTCCCAAGCCCCTTCTGGTACCTGGACAGAGCTCCATCATTCATGATCCTGAGATGCATAGGCTGATAACTGCCTTAATCAATGGAAAAACATGGGTGGAATGTACTAAAATAAGCCATGAAACTCATTACAAGATAACAAGATTCTATCTGTTCTCCGAGGTCACACCAGAGTTCCATAAGGTCAAGGAGTTAATCACCTCGTTCTGTAGAAGCACCTGAGATAAGAAGCTGTGTGTGTGTGTGTGTGTGTGTGTGTGTGTGTGTGTGTGTGTGTTTTAAACCTAGATTCCAGGCCAACAGGACTGGTGGCCAGGTAAGTGAAAGGAAAAGTACATGATAGCCTATGAATAAACAATTTTGTGTTTTCATTTCTTTAACTTGTGGAGTGAAAACTTCCGGGGCTACCTGTAATTCCTAAATAGGCTTGCCTTGCAATGTTAGTGTCCCCCAGAATGAGCCCCTGCTGTGATGAATGCAATTCCAGCAACCCGCTGAGGGACCACCAGTGGTGTCAGAGCTGTGGCTCTGGGGTCTGAGAAGGCAAGGTTGGTTCTTCCCACTGGCCTGATGAGCAGTAGGCAGGCACACAGGGAGGAACTGAGGCATCACCCCCTCTCTTACGTCCTTAGGCTCTCCTGTGAGGGATTGAGGCCCAGTAAGGTACAGGCTGTCCAAACTCACAATGAGGCAGAAATTGTGAGGTGGTCTAGGGAGCCCTTTCACTAAGAAACTGTGTTCTCTGATAAAGAGAGCTCGAGGCAAATGTCCTCTTGTGAAGATAAACTCTCTGGATTCCTCGGGGATGCTCTAAACAATGCCCTCCTAAATTTGAGAGTGGCCTTGGGGTTATTTGGTCAAGTGTGGGGAACCCATCCTTTCTGTGGACCCTTTACAATGTGGTTCCTCATATCCCCCAGTCCTCTTCCACACCTTCTGAGAATCCAGTGTGGCCATCAAGTCTAGACATCTCTCATTTCTCAGTAAAGACTGAAAAACAGCACCAATGACACTCTGCCAGACTGTTTATGAAGATAAAGTGAGATTACACACCTGACTCATAGAAAAGTTCTCAACAAACAGCTAATGCCATCTTCATCATCATCATTGTTGTCATCCTATAATCATCGTCAACATAAGAAGCCTTGTGTTGACGGTTATAAGAAGAGTAATTGATGATTTTCCCCCATTGCTATAGCCTTAGTAGAAAAATAAAGCTTAAACTATAACAGGAACAAAAAACTAATTTATTTTCTTTTTTAAAGTTTTATTATTTTTTAATTTCAGGTTATTATGAGGGTACAAATGATTAGGTTATAATGTTCTCATTTGTTAGGTTTGGTCCCTGTTGCAGTTGTGGCCCTCACCCAGGAGATGTGCCATATACCTTACACTGTGCCCATTAGGTGGGAGCATACCCATCCCTCCCACCTCCCCCTCTCCCTCTTCCCCAACTTGAGTTTTTATCTTGTGTGGGTGTGTATCAGTTTGTCTACTGGCTTTACATGAGTATTGAGTACAGTGGATACTTACTTTTCCATTCTTGTGATAACTTTACTAAAGAGAACATTCTACCACTCTATCCAGGTTAATACAAGCGATGTAAAGTCTCCATCTTTTTTTGTGGCTGAATAGTAGTATTCCATGGTATGTATATATCACAGTTTTATTAATCCATTTCTGGGTTGACGGGTACTTAGGTTGATTCTACATCTTGCCGATTATACACTGAGTTGCGATGAACAATCTAGTGCAAATGTTCTTTTGATAAAATGATGTTTTTCCTTCTGGGTAGATGCTTAGTAATAGGATTTGGAATCAAATGGAAAGTCTATTTTGAATTTTTTGAGGATTCTCCATACTTCTTTCCCAAGAGGCTGTGTTACTTTGCAGTCTCACCAGCTAGAATCTACAGAGAACTCAAATTAATCAACAAAGAATAGCAAACATTTCTGTCTATTGCTGGGCAAGAGACATGAGCAGAACCTTCTCTGAAGAAGACAGACAAATGGGCAACAAACACAAGAAAAAATACTCATTTCTAATCATCGAAGAATGCAAATCAAAATCACCCCGAGATATCACCTAACCCCAGTGAGAATAGCCCACATCACAAAGCCCCAAAGCTGCAGATGCTGGCATGGATGCAGAGAGGCAAAAAATGTAATTTCTAAAAATAAGAAAACAAACAAAAAAGAAACACAAAATACTGGGAAGTTCTGTTATTTAATTTCAAAAAAATATTGAGAAACCTCTTGGCTTCCTTCTTCTGAGGATGACAGATGAGTTATCATTTGGAGATGAGGCTGACTCTGGGGCCAGTTCCAATGTTTTCAGGCATTCAGATACTATTACTCATCAATAAATTACATATAAATTTAACCTATTAATCAGGAATCCAAGATTTGTGTTTGTTTCTTATTTTTTGGTACATGTGGTTCACAATGTCTAAGTGAGAAAGATCAAGAATGTTGTCATGTTTTAGTTGACGGAACAAGAAGCTCTAGTTCCTGGCTTTTGTAACTGCCAACTCTTCTGGAAAGTACATTTTTACAAGTTGGTTTTTCAAAATCAATTTAAATTAACCTCCTGGAATATGCACTTATGGAGGATTTACTTTGATAGATACTGTGTAGGTGGTTATTGCAGAATTCATCTTCAATAAATATGTTTTTAATAATCATTTGATTTTCTTTTAATACACCATAACCACCACATCCATTCTAGTTGAGCATAGCTAGTTGAAAAACAAGTTGAAGACATACCAACCAGTTATTAACATTGATTGAGAATTAACTACTCATTACTATCTGCATTCAAACCAATGGGGCACATTTTAGTAATAAATTGTGAGAGTCTCTGACAGGGTCTCTAGAATAAAGGTTATTCACAAACATTGGTAGGATTCTCAAATACACATTCAGCTTAAGACCAGTAAATTTAAAATTTCACTTCCTAAGCTGGAAATAAATGAGAGCAGAGGAAGCAAAGTGGCATCTACTTGGCAGGGGTGCTGAGATCAGCTCCAGGAAGGCCGGAGCAGCTGGACAGGGGCCCAGGACAGCTGGAGGGGGCCCTGCAGCCCTGCAGCCCTGCCCGCTTTTGTGATTCTTTGAGAATAATTAGAATGTGAACCCAGGAACTGAGGTGTGCCAGCCATGTTCTAGACCTATGAGGTAACAATTTGTGACTATGAGCAAATGACAACCTGTCTAATCAATATCCTCTTCTGTAAAATGGGAATGTAAAAGAATATCGACCCCATACGGCTTCTGTGAGAGCCAAATGTACCAAGAATGGCCTTCCGCTCACTGTGAGGCCAGGTGGACAGAGATGTTATCATTGTGATTTCTTTTCAATAAGAAAGGGCTTGAGATAAATACCCCAGTGTCCCTGAAGAGGCTCCCTTAGCGCCAAATACTCTTGTTAGGAAGATGAGCATCTGGATAACCTTCAGATCGCCACTGGCCATAAACCAGAGCAAGGCAAGGTGGCCTCTGGTTTTGCCCCCCCCCCCCCCCCCACCGTCCTGGGTTTCACACAGCTGATGGTGGGGCCAGGTTCACTTCCTCAAGCATTCCACTGCCGCTTGCTAGCGAGCTTGTTGGAAAAGCTGCTTGGCAGTGCTGTCAACCATGCAGCAGGGGGCCAGGACCACTGACTCCCCTAACTCTGGAAAGAGGCAGAGCAGACCCTGGATGGTGGGAGAAGCCTGCAAGCAGTCAGACCCCACCCCCCTTCCTGAAGCCTGACTCTGACCCCTGTCTGGCACGTCGTTGGAAAGACAACTTCATAGCTCTCCCTGCTCCCACTGGAGGCCTGGCATTGGTGCGGGCCCTGGGGAGGGTGAGGCTCGGGCCTGGCTGGCTGCAGCGGCGGAGGGAAATCTCTGATGAATTTCAAACCTGCCTTTGCTTTGGATGTGATCTACAGTCACAGCGGGGCTCCGTGTTCTACTGTAGGAACAAGCTCAGAGGGAGGGAGGAAATTAAGCCCCCAGCTCTCTCTCCCCTGCCGCAGTGGCTGAGTGGAGGGCATAGAGGAAGCATCTGCCTCTCTGCCTTGGGCTTGTGGCTGCCCTGGACAGGGAGACCCTGGAGAAGGCGCAAAGCTAATGCCATGTAGTCAGCCTGCAGCCCGCGGCAGGGGGCCTGATGCTCATCTGTGCCAGAGGCTAAGCAGGATGGAAGGGTGGAGCCAGCCCTGGGCACCTGCCCGAGGCCGCTGGGTGCAGAGCTTGGGGTGGTCTCATTTGTGGGCTCCTGGAGGAGTGTCCAGTATGAGGAAGTCGCTGAGGGACTGCAGCTCACCCCCGACCTCTCTCTGGGCTCTCCTTGGGAATGGCTTATGGAATGACTCAAAGGCACTGGTGATAATAAGGGGCTAAAAATTATAAAATTCCATGAAATTAAATCCCTGTCTCAGGTTGCTGCAGCCTCCAGCCTTATCAAAAAGTAGCTGAGTGCTCACAGGAGGTGTTTGTAAACGTCTTTTGATTAGGCGTACAGTGCCTGCCTTCTTGTCCTTCAGAAACTGTGCCCTTTTTCTCTACTTCCCTACCTGTCAGATGGATGGTTCATTCCTTAGCTAACTCAACAGACAGAAGCTCTTACGTGCATAGGACTGGACTCAGTGGCAGTGGAGTTACACTAACGCGTGCCTATCTTCAGGATGCAATTGGGTGGATCATGGGATTTGTTTCTGAAAGTATAGTCAGAATCCCCCGACGGCCACTTAGAAATGCAAAATCTCAGGGCACACCTCATACTCAGAAACTCTGGGTCAGCGCCTGCTGCACACCCAGCAGACTTCTCTGCAAAGCAGCCGCATGCTGGAGTCACTTAGACTTTAGGGCCACACAAGCCTGAGCCCCAGGGGTTCTGATTCAACTGGATAGGGCTGCATCTTGGGTAGGAGCACTTTCCAATCTGCAGTGATTCCTGTGAGCCACCAAGTTGAGACCAGCAGCCTACTATTCTAATAGTTCAGCTGCAGAGAAAGGGGGTTTTCTGATACTTCTCTAGCCCCAAAGATTGCCCTCTATTCTGTTTGCTTTCTGGAATTCTTAGCATTTGCAGACACTTGATCAATCATTATAGAGAAGAAGCTAATTAGTGGCATCTAATCTGGTACCTTTCACCTTCCTTTTTGAAGACACCTCACACAAAAAAACAGGCAACATGAAACAAAGCAAAGTTAGCAACAGTTGATGAAACAAAGCAAAGTTAGCAACAGTTGCTGGGGCTTCCGGAAACCCAGGGAAGGTTCTGGCTCAGTTGCTTCTGTGCAGGGGGCTGTTCCCAGCCTGTTTGCTGTCAGAGACGGAGGAGGGGGCAGCAGGGAGGCTGGGGCTGTCGCCCCTCTTGGCTCAGACCCCCAGGCCCACTCGCTGAGTAGGAGAGTGGGGGCAGCGAGGACACTCAGGACCCCCTACATGTTTGGCTTATTGTTCTGTGCTCATTAGAAAGAAAAAAAATTTTCTAACCAGCCAAGCTCTGTGTGAGGTAATGAAGGGAGGGAAAGGGGCTGCTTGGAGAGATCTGGTCCCAGCGGGAGCCCTGGAGTAGCATGGGACTAATACTACAACCAGCCCACTGCCCATCCTCCTTTGGCCCCGTGCCGAGAGCACCTCCCCATCCCAGGAAGGGCTGTGAGGGCAGGTGACAGCCCAGGCTGGTGGCCAATTCTCCCCTGCCTCTCTCTTGCCTCTCCAGAGCCCAGCCTACTGTTTGCCTGGGCCTCAGTGTCCCACCAACAGGGTGTCATTCCCAGGCTCCTCTGCAGAGCGTGGGAGTGACTTGGACAGAAAGGGTGGAGGCTTTGGCTGCGGGCAGCACCCTACTCAAGGGGAGGGGGGATTATAGGGAAGAGTGTGAGGGATTCCACCCCCCCCGTTACCCCCAGTCCCTTCGGGGCCTGGCTGGAGAAAACCTTTTAAATCCACCCCACTGTTTTATCAAGCACTCGTCCAAAAATATTGCACCCGCGCATGACCCCTCTTCATATCTCCATCCAAGTAGGCTCAGGAGCAAGCCCTCTCCTCTGCTCCTCCCAGGGCTGCAGCAGGGGCCGCCACCATGCTGTCCTGGTCCCAGTGATGACTGCAGGCGTTCAGAGCCCATTCCCTAGATGGTGTGGGCAGACTTGGGGGGTGTAGGGCCACGACACACGCCAGGGAGCAGCAGGAGGCGTGGCCACCTGCAGCCTGTGTTACAGAGATACTTTGGCAGGTCACAGCATCTAGAGCCCCTGTGACAGGTTTTCAAATTCTCCGTTTGGACGTAAGAGGAGAGCGGGGACTCTTCCCAAAGGACTTCAGGGAGAGTATCTGAGACCAAGAGCTGGTCTTGGTCCCAGTTTGGACTAAATATGTAGCTGTCACTAGAAATGACCCCCTGGAAGACCCATTTCTGTAGAAAGCACTGGAATGACACTTGAAATCTGAGCACCTAGGTCCTTGGTTCTCCGTGAGCCTTCAGGCGTCACTGCTGAGCTCCTGGAGACTGGGAAGGGGAGTGTCCCTGACTGTGGACCTGGGAGGGGGTTAATGGGGTTGTCCTTGCGCTCACTGTCAAAGTGAGCAGGGCAGGACTGCAGAAGGATAAGCTCTTCATTTGAAAAGAATCTTCAACAGTTGGGCTGTCGCCACTTGTGGTTTTACAATGGTCCTATAAAGAGTAGCCCCCCCCCAAAAAAAAAAAAATTGTTGAGACAGGTGGGACCCGTGAAGCTTGGAGTGGAGATGGAATGTGAATTTGGCACTGTCACTATCTGCAGGGTGAGCGCCCAACTGGGATTCTGAGCCCTTCAGAGATTTGGGGACAGGTCAATGAGGGACTCCATTCCAGAAAAAGTCTGCTGTGCAGGAGAGGAGGAAAAGAGGCAAGTTTCCCCCTGTTGTGGAGGGAAGGCAGAACGAGGCTGGACCCAGACTTGTCAACACAGCATTTCAGCAGGGAGCTCATGGTGAGCCAGCCTGGTCTCTAAAATTTCCCCTGATGATCTCCTTCTAACTCAGGGGTTATTCCCTTTATATTCTTATTAACACCCAAAAGAACATGCCTTTTCTCTGCCCCTCAGAGCCCCACCTCCCCTGCTCTTCAGTCTTTGCGGCACAATGCTGTATTATAACTCAGCATCTCCACCTTTGCTTTCTTTGCCAGAATATAAGAAGGCAGGGATTGTATCTTTCATCTCTGGAGTCCCAGTGCTATCACAGCCTATCATGATCTACACACCCCCAATCCACAAAGGCCTGAAAACCCCAAGCTTAGAAGTGTAGCAAACCCTGGTCTCCATGTTTCAAGGGCTACAAGGTGGAAATGAGAGGAGACAGCAGACTTGAGTAGATGGCCAAGTGGCAGAGGCTACGAGGCCGAGTATGCAGCAGGCTGTCAGGCAGGGATGGAAGCCCAGACACGAAGAGGGATTCGGAAATGAGGCTCGAGAAGCCCTCGGAGGCCAGGAGGAGCTGCAGCTGGGTTTAAATCACAGATGAGATTCCCAAGGACGAAGGAGGTGGGGCTGGGGAGACCACCTTGGGACAACATTCATGACTTTTTGAGCATTTCTCTGACTTTTTATAGACATTCTATTCTTTCCTCGTGAAGTCTTCAAGTTCTTTTTAGGGCTGGTATTTTATTCCCATTTCTGCTATTCTTTCTGCTGTACACAGGAAATAGTCATCTCCCAGAATTCCCCTATTCTCTAAGAAAGTTCTGGGCCTTAATCATAGATTGTGATTGAGAATATTTTCTTCAATGAATAAAACCTTAAAGGGGGATGATTCTTTTGAAACTTGTCAACTCTGTTTTTCAGAGAGGTGTTAGGTTTCAGCAAAATAAGTGGGAAATGTGGAGTGTTTTCATGAACCCCTGTCCCTGAACACACAACCTGTCCTATTGTCAATATCTAGCATCCCAGTGGTCCGTTTATTACAGGGATGACCCTGAGTGGATTGGACGTGTGGTCATGCTGATGCTCGTTTGACGTGGTGTCCCCGCTTCTTCAAGAGTGGTAAAGGGGCTGGGCACAGTGGCTCACACCTGTAACGCTAACACTCTGGGAGGCCGAGGCAGGTGGATTGCATGAGCTCAGGAGTTCCAGAGCAGCTTGAGCAAAACTGAGACCTTGTCTCTACTGGAAATAGAAAAACTAGCCTGGCATTGTGACTAGGTCCCCTAGTCACAGCTACTTGGGAGGCTGAGGCTAGAGGATTGTGTGAGCCCAAGAGTTTGAGGTTGCTGTGAGCTATGGTAACACAACACTCTAACCTAGGTGATACAGTGAGACTCTACCTCAAAAAAAAAAAAAAAAAAAAAAAAAGAGTGATAAAAGAAGCAGACAAGTGCCGTGTGCCCCACTGTGGTAAGCTGCTCTCCCCTGCCCTCCCTCACTCAAGGCTCCGAGTCTGAGATGCCTGCCTGGCTGCAAGGGTGCAGGACACTGAGTGGGATTATAGGATTTAAAGGTAAAACACCAAAAAAGCAGAGATACTTGGGTGACAGTGGAAGCCCTGAAGACACAGATATCACAGATGGAAACAGAGCAGGGGGATCAGTTCCACGGGGTCCTCCGATGTCTCCTTGGCTGGGAAAGATGATAAAACCACGCATCCTGTAACCAGCTCCTCAGGCAGCTGAGGCCAAGTGTTCTTTTGTGTGTGTGTGTGTGTGTGAATGAGGGCGGCCCCAAGGATGGCAGTACTCATAACCCAACCTTTACTTGCTTTCCACAGAGTGCAAAGCACATTTAAAGTGTCTTTGCAGCTTCACAGCACCCCAGTGGTATATAAGGTGTGCACCTCACCCCTGAGAGGTGGGGGACCTGGGAGTAATAAGCTGGTGGCTTCCCACACTGAGTGGGGGACAGAGTCAGGCTGTAACCCGCAAAGTGCCCTGCACCCTCAGCCTGCAGTCCCTACAGGGCACGGCCAGCTGGGGCATTCATTACAAGATCAAAACCAGATCAATTACCTTTAGTTTAACCCCTGTAATGAGAACAATAAAAAAACAATTGTTCTTCCCAAGTTCTGTTTTAATTTGTGTGTGGGAAGAAACATTTCTGAGTCAGATAATTTTAGGGAGAGCTCAGTCAGGCTCTTCATGTTGACAACATACTCATGTGGTCGGGGTTTTCTGAGAGGGGAAGGAGCGGGCCGCGTTTTCCAACACTATCCGACCGCAGTTCTATTTGGGGCAGAGCATCTGGGTTGGAGAACTCTGTGAGGATGTAGCACCAGAACTGGCCAAATGAGGGTATGAGGCTGCTTCTCTCTTCAGCCCTCTGCAGAGGGTCTCGGAGAAGCTTGAAGAAGGAAAGGTAGAAAACTGAAAGCTGTAAGAAGAGGCTAAGAGGCACTGAGTTATTTAGACATAATAAGAAAAAGATATGGGAAAATCATGGGAATCTATTTTTAAATACTTAAGCATGTCAGGGAGTTGGTACATGGCACAGTGTGGAAAGGGCTGGTTCAGAAGGGGGAAGACTCAGAGGTCGGCATCCCTGTGCACAGGGACCTGAAGTCATTTGTCTATGAGGTCTTGCTGCTTGAAGTCAGGGAGCATTTGGAACCAGCGGCCAGGCGAGATGTGACTCAGCTTCACGGGGTTCTCAAAGAGGCCCGTGGGACTCAGATGGTCCTGCTTTGAGGCAGGTGGCTGACCAAAGTGGCCCTCGCAGGTCATTGCTGGCCTCCCCACTGTTGCTCTTGCTGTGAGAGTGAGCCCCTTCTGTAGAGGCAGGCCTGAAAACTGGGTGCTGCAAGACAAGGGTGAAATTGCAAGCATGAGTGAGTTCACCTAAAACCAGACGTGGGGAGAGGAGGGCTGAGGCTGAGCGAGAGGCAGGGAAGGCTTGGAGCCATTTGAAAGAGTCCCAGAACCATGGGGAAAGCCACGCTGTGGGAGGTACACTGCCTGCCCAGGTTCCCAGTAGCACTGCCACCACTGACCCCCGTGTCCCATCAGCTTCTCATCCAGGAGGAGAGAGGCCCCTTGTGTCCCAGCCTTGCTGCCAGCCTGGGAAGTCCCATCCTGATCTCTGGTCTGTGTGTCTCCCCTCACCCTTTCCTCCAGGAAGAGTGGTGGGTGGGGGGAGGGCAGGCACTGGGGGCCAGGGCTGGGCGGTGGGCTGGGCGGAACAGCAAAGAAACAAGAGAGAAACCATGAAGGGCGGCCAGGCCCAGGGGATGGGCTCCTTGCACAGCCTTGAGTTTCATTAAATATAGAAAGGTAGGATGAAAAAATAATATTCCCTCATTGTTATGGTTTCAAAGTCAGAAGCTGGCCTTGATTTCAAAGAACGTGCATGTAATGTGATGCATGGCTTTCTCTCCTGTCTCTTTTTTTTATAGGTAAGTGACATTTCATTCTGCTCATCCCCAAGGCAAAGTTGGATGTTTTTAAAGTGGAAAAAAATTGAGCGGAAAAAGAAACGGGGAAGGTGGGAAGAGGTGGAAGTCGAGGGCCGGCACAGGTAGGTGTGCACTCCATTCTTTACTTTTGCACAGACCGGCGGGGGCTTCCCCCAAGGCTCGGGGCGAGTCCTGTCCCTGGGACTGGAGGTCCAGGTCGTGACTCTGGCTGTTGAGACAGTGGTGGTGCTTTTGCTCTTTGAAAGGGGTCGTTCCTCCAGTGCTGTCACTGGGAGGTCTGTCTCTGGTGATGATTCAGTCGGGAGCCGTTTGGGGTCTCGCGCCTCTATGTGGTGGGTCAGCTCCTCTGCTGTGAGCAGATGCTGGAGGGAGCAGGGGAAATTTGTTACATCTGTAGAGACAGAATTAAACCATCCCGATGAGGAGAAACAGGAACAGGGCGGACTGGCATTCCTGCCAAGGTGGGATAGTTAATGGCGTGAATACTTGTGAGCAAAAAGGAGATTTATGGGAAAACCAAGATTAAAAATATTTTGCTTAATTTTGAGGTCTATATAATGACCGCCAGTGTCTTTTCCTGTCCCTGCCTGGTTGTGAGGCTGAAACGCCATCTCTTTTCTCTTTAGCATGAGGCTGAGTGCCTTTCTCAAAGAGCTGCAGGCTGCTCTGTCATTGTAATCACTGTACCTCGTTTTGGTCAGTCAAGGGAGGCATTTTGAAGTTCCAGACAAGTTTTGGCTTTCTACTGCTTTTAAATTCAATTGTGTTCCCCTAGGAGTAGAGTGAAAGTATTCTTTTTCTTTTTTTTTTTTTTTTCCCTGTGAGTTACCAACGATCTACTGACATCATTGACTGATGGCTCCGTCCCAAAAGTATTTGTTATTTTCTTTGAGAGAGAAAGAGAGAGAGGAATGAGAAACATTCTCTTTAACAGTCTATAAATCTAGACTGGGAACATAAAACTCAATTCAATGAAAATATTTAAGATACACAGTCTGTCTCATGTCCAATTAAGGGAAATTAGCAGACTGGAGGGGGCATGGGTAGGAGAAAGCTGAAAACAGGACCCGGAACAAATACTTTCACACTCAGTAGACCGGCCCGTGGACAATCTCAGAGCCAAAAATACTAGCATTTGTCGTAAAAAGTATTTAATTCTAAAATTTAGATACACAGATGTTCTTTAAATGTTCTTTCCCCCACTTTCAACAAAGGGAAAAACAGAAAGCCAAATCCAACTTTGCCCATGACATTAGGAAAGGTGTCACTGTATATGACAAATCATGAAACATTCTTTTTCGTGAAGTCCGTCCCCAATCCCATGGTCTTTTATTTTCCCTGAAGGCGCTGGATTGGGTGTTACCTTTCACAGCTGTAGATGCACACTCAGGATAATGGGGAAAATTAGGCTGCCACCTACCTGGACTCTGGCCCAAACTGGGGCTCTGCATCCCCCAACTCTGCTCAGGAGGGGAAGGGAGTTTGCAACCAGGGAGCAATGCCAGGCGGGACATTAGCCATGGGGTCCTTAGCCATGGGGCTCCTTGCAATCTCTTTATTGAAATCCAGAGCTATGAATCAAATTTGATCGAGTCATTGATTTAGTTGGAAAAATTCAAGTCTTTTTTAAAATTATGCACCAGAATAAGGGCTACAACATAATTTTGTTCTGGTCAAGAGGTGCCACCTGTTCTGTGTGGGACCTGCCTCCCCTTCCCCACTGCTCCCATGACTGCCTTGTCAGCTCAAAGGCAGGGAACATGGCAAGGCCTGACTTATTATGATGAATGAAGTCTGTAACTCAGAATTTTCTAATAATAAGGAGGTAATAGAGTATATGTTAATTTTACAGGAAAATTTTCCACGGAGTATATAAGTACATGGGATATGTCTGAATAGTTTAAATGCACGACGATTCTTGGAACCACGGGAATAAAATTCTATTTGCACCTACCTAATAAACAACACATTCCCCAGCACTGCAGAGCCCTGGAGGGATATGAGGACGGAGGGTGGTGTTTCTATACACACCCACCGCCAAGTACACACACACACATGCATATTCTTAGATGCATACTCAGAGCTGTGATTTTTGTCTTTGAAAGGTGATAAGAACAAAGGCATACTTCAGAATCAGACCTGCCCTCCCAGCGTTGTGTCCCAAGATACACATGTCTGTCCCACGTCCCCCACCCTCACCCACTGCACAGCCCAGCCACCGTGTTTACCGTCTCGGCATGGCTGCCGCACACACCAGCTCGGTTTGCTGGGAATCCATCGATTCAGCTGCCTCCCCAGCTCCAGGCCCCAGGTTGGCACAGTAAATCATTTTGGGTCCAATATTGATCTTTCTCCCTCCATTTCTCTCTGCACCTTGAGTCTTGCAGCCTATCTCAACCCCTCTGTCTGCAGCAGTTCCAACCTGGAACGAGGGCCAGGCCACCTGAGGGCACGTCCCCTGCTTGGACTCTGGAGTCCTGGCTTTTAGGAAGAGGTAGCAAGAATGTGGTGGGCTGTGCGCAGTGGCTGCAGCACAGATTGAAGCAAAGGAATTTAAGGTCTTCGACAGAAACCAAGCCCTTGGCCAGAGCTTGCAGTGCCTGTTTTGGGAACTGCTAGAATCCCTACCAGTTGGATGGGATGATTTCGTTACATTTCTTTAAATCCTGGCTGGGTTTCAGACCCCTTACTGAGTTTCACACACACATACTTATTTTCAAAACAATTCTGTGATGTCAGTTTTATCACACACTTTTTTACAAACAAGGAAATAGAAGCATAATGCAATAATTTGCTCAAGGTCACTTGACCTTGAAGCTTGAGTTTGAACCTCTGTCTGTCTGACTAAAATACTTGTGCCCTTGACTGCTTATTTGCTACCTTGCCTATACCCTCCTATAAGAGCAGAGGCCGAGGGAGAGGGAAGTCTTTAGAGTCTTCTGGGCTTGCTCCTTGCTACCTGTGCAGATGAGCCAAACTCTTGAGTGCTGGCCCCCCCTAGACAAGCCTCTGGAGGGAGAAAACCCTGAATCCAGGTTTAAAAGAATCGGGTGTAGGGCCCGCATCTGCCATTAATTCACTCTGTGCCCTCAGGCACTTTCATTTAATTCTGGGAGCCTCTTAGATGACAAAGGCATATTAAGTATGATATTGCGAAAGCTTAATCAGAGCCCCCAAAAGGGACCAAATGCCTATGAAGGATGCTCTGATAGTGCTGAATTATTATCATTACCTGAAACATCCCCTTTCACCCTGGCCCTCCAAATCTCTGAGTCTAGTTCTCGATTTTTCTGACGAGGTCTAGAATGTTTGCCAAAGTGAGGAACGGTTCTTGGCAGCTTTTCGAATCTTCACTTCTTTCAATACCAGGCCTAGTGGAGAGCAAAATTAGCCTGCCAATCACTCGGGAACGTGTGGGCCCCAGGAAATTAAACTCCCCCTCTCTGCAGCTGTCTACCCCCGGTGCCAGGTACCCAGTGAATGTGCACGCCATACGTTCCGTCCCCGTGTCCCTTCTCCTTCCCCCACGTTAATTTGGTAATTTCAAGAAAACAAACCAAGTGCCTTTGAGACACAGTCCATTATCTCCAAAGTCAAAAGGTTACGGGAGGTACAAAGCAGGTGGCGGCCGCTCTCTTCCGTCCTTCTTTTGGATTTCAGCGTTTCCTTTTGGCAGCCGTGTTTGAAGGCCACTTTTTGCCTCCGTTGCCATCCCTTAATGCAAGCAGAAAGAAGAGCAGGCTGTGGCTCAGACAGGCCAGACAAAGGGATTTTGCACTCCTGAAGTGAATGCTCTTCCTGCATCTGTTTGGCAGCTGGGGCCCAATGCACAAGTGCTTCCCATAGACCCACAGATGGGCACGGGGCGAGCACTGGGAGAAACGCTCCCTCCACGAGGAGGTGCTGGCCAGCGGCATCCGCACACGTCCTCCTGTCCCTCAGGGAAATTAGAAGGGATCTCTTGTGAAGACTACCACCTGGACACAGCTGCGTCGCCTCCCCTGTCCTTTGCAACACTCATCTCTGAAGTGAGTTATCTGAATCCTGACATTTGCCCAACCACTCAGGGTAGAAACCTTCCTGTACTGCAGGGGAGAAAACATGTTGGGTACACAGTGATGGCAGTGATGTGGAAAGCCAGGCAGAGATCTCACAGCGGATGAAGGAGAAAGAGCTTGATCCAAACTACTTGGTCACCGTTCTGGGCTGAAATGCATCTTTTCAAAACTCCCAGTACTTGGCAAAACGGCTGTATTTAGAGACAAGGCCCCGAAGAGGTGATTAAAGCAAAAAAGGAGGTCATGTGGCGGGGCCCTAATCCAATATGACCAGAGTCCTTATTAAAACAAGATTAGGACACAGACATGCAAGGAGGAGAGGTCATGGGAAGACAACGGGAAGAGGCGGGTGGCTGCCTACAAGGCAAGGAGAGACGCCTCAGAGGCCTACAGCCCTGTCAACACCTTGATCTTGAACTTCTAACCTCCAGTTTGTGAAGAAATAAATTTCTATTATTTAAGCTACCCAGACTGTGGTGGTTTGTTACGGCAATTCTAACAAACTAATACAGAAACAAAATGAGCACATCTAGACTCAGACCCAGTGTCTGGGAACAAGGGGAAGCTCTTGTAGACCACGGAAAGAAGACAGGTTTGCAAGTCAGATCTCTGCTCTGCCATTTATTTCTTGACCTCATCCAGGTACCATTTGGACCCTCAGTTTTCTTGTCTGTACGATGGGTATGATACACATCTCCCTGCCATTTTGGAGATGAATAAGTATTTTAGGACTCAGAGTGTTCCATATCCAGTTCTTCTACCACCTGCTATTTCCTTTAATAGTTATAGGAATAAAAATTAATAGTAATGTGATGTCATAATGGGTAGGCTATGCCAGGCATTGTGCTAAATATTCACTAAGATTGCGTCATTTAATCAGGTCTTATTTTCCTCGTGATAATTGAAGATAACACACGTGTTATCAGGACTCCATGCCCAGATTGTTGCATTCTTCTCAGAGGGGAGAGATTCAGCCCTACCCGCTGGGGTCCAGTGTCTGAGTGAGGCTGCGAATGCTCCCCTTCTCACCAGCCCATTGTGTATTAGCTTTTGGCTCATAGCTCAGCTCCTCCCTGAACCTACCTCCTCTCTTACTATGTCCAGAGTGCTCCTCTATTTCAAAAAACATCAGTTACGAATAACCACAGTCCATCTAAAGACTCACCTATAGTGCTGAACTTTAATGAGGGTGACATCAGTGACCTTGACCGTATCATGCACCACAAACAAGACATGAGGTGGGAGGTCGGCCGCTTTGGCCACAGCCAGGCCTGGCACAGAGCTCTACCCACAATATGCCCTGAGAACAGTGGGTCCCACAATGAAGAAACATACTGAGCAAACACACCCAGTTGTCCTGAGAAGTCCAGGACCTTCCAACAGAGGCTGACTGGAGGACACCCTCGTTGTGCCTTCACATCTGACCAGGTTCTCAGGCTCTCTGGGGCACAAATGGATGGGGATGGGTGCGACAGAGATGGCCAGACTCCCCGTGGGACACTCACAAATCTACACTCACAAAAGGGTGGGTGGTGCTAGGATTCCAGTGCAACAATTTCCTATGAAAGAGGACTTCCTTTCCAGTGGTTGCTGATAGCAACATTCCTGGCAGCTGAGTAATAGATCAGTTTTCTGGTGAGTAAAGATCCAGAGTGGAGAGATTCAGTCCCACCCACTGACGTTTTCCACAAGGGGCTGACTGGTCCCTAGAAGAACTCAGCAGAGTTCAAGTGCATTGACGGGTCCCTTATTGATGCTATTGACCTTGGCTGTCACGGTGCTGGGGAGTGAGCGGGAGTCAGGGATGGCTTTCTCTCTCTTGCCATCCCATCCTGTGGGAACTTCCTTAATTTAAAAGCTCCTTTTGCTCTTAAGTAGGAGACCCCGAGGGGGTCCACAAAGCCCTACAGGTGCTGCCTTGCCTGGTTTTCTTCCTCTTCTCCTCTGGCCTTTACTCTCCCTGTCTGGAAATCACTTCTGCTGTACCTGGTGTCTCCAGGGATGCTTTAATGCAACCCAAGACCCTTCCTCCCGAAGGCTGGGTCTTCACCCTCACATCAACCCTTTTCTCTCCTTGCCTTGTATTTAAGCATTCATTGGTGATCTGGTGCCACCTCCCCAATAGTCCTACAGCCCCATGGCAGTGGGCAATGAATCTGCTGTTGCTCCCCATGCCCTGGCCCAAACCTGGAAACACATACCTACTAATCTTGGTCTTGGAGGAACCCAGACCAATTTCCCTGTCCCAAAGCAGTGGACCAGTGCTCAGTGTCACCCTTCTCTGAACATGGCTAACCCAGGAGTAAAATGTCCTGGAGCAAACCTTGGGACATACAGGGCTTTCCAACCCTGACCTCACCTTAGGACCACTGGGGAGATTTTAAACACATGGATACCCTCCAGCCCCCACCCGTCCCAGGCCCAGAGAGTCCAGCCAAGTCAAACAGTGCAGGTGGGTCTGGGTATACTCAGGTGTTTCCTCTGTGTGGCCAGAATAGGGGGCCCTGCCTGGAGATAGTCCCTCTCCCACTCTTCAGGGCCTGATAGGCTGAACCCCAAGGGCGCAGCAAAGTGCTTCCAAATGCCTAGCAGTGGTGCAGGTCACACCTTCTGCAGTCCACTTCTGGTGCCTCATGCAGCTTGACCCTGATAATAATGACAGACTGTTTTTGTTATTCTTACTCTGTGGTTGAGAAACAGTTGCTAACGGGGGCCAAGTATCCAAGGCAAGGCCCTGCAACTCACACTTGAGGAGGTGGGATTCAAACTCAAGTCAGTGGAACTCCAGAGCCTGGTCTATTAGCTACGCCATCAGCTTACATTCTTGTCTTATTCTCTATGTGTATATCACATACAGTGTTTATTATTGGTGATGCCTGAATATTCCTAAGGAAGCAGTCCCAGGTTGCACAATGAATTGAAAGTTGAGGTTTAAAAAATAAAGAAGGGGGGGCGGTGCCTCTGGCTCAATGAGTAGGGTGCCGGCCCCATATACCAAGGGTGGTGGGTTCAAACCTGGCCCCTGCCAAACTGCAACAGAAAATAGCCAGGCGTTGTGGCGGGTGCCTGTAGTCCCAGCTACTTGGGAGGCTGAGGCAAGAGAATCGCCTGAGCCCAAGAGCTGGAGGTTGCTGTGAGCTGTAACCCTATGATACTCTACCAAGGGTGGCAAGGTGAAATTCTGCCTCTTAAAAAAAAAAAAAGGTGTGTGTGTGGGGGGGAGAAAAGTAAAGGGAATGGGAAAGAAAAGAAAAAAGAAGAGAAGAGAAAAGGAAAAACTTGATTTACAAGTCTGTACGGGGCTATGCCCCCTCGCCTGCCACCTATAGCTTTGAGTTGACACAGGGCAGCGCCCCTGCGGCCACCACAGTGAGCTCTCCTTGTTAAACAGGAGTTGAGTGGAAGGTATAATGAGGCTGAAGCCAAAACCTAAGGCAACTAATTTTTTCCCCCTTCTAACCCCCAAATTCGGACAAACATTGGGCCCAGAAGTGAGTGAAGGAATTAAATTAACGAACACAATTTCTCCCTGTCATTGAACTCTGACTAATGAGTCTATTTCTGGGTAATAAGAAGGAGCAGGAAGTGACAAGGCAGTGTAATGAATTAGTGGCCCAGAACCTCGTTAGTCAGAATAATCTTTCCACGAAAGATAAATGATGCAAACATTAATTATAAAGCCAGGGTGGAAATGCATCCCATTATTGGGCTTCCTAAGAAATCCGTCCCAGTTATTACAAGGCACCACAAATAACAATAACAGCAACAAAGGCTCAGGGGGAATTCTCCCCCAGGAGATGGCTCCACCTGGTGGCTAGTGGTGGGAGAACGGGACAGCGCTGCTTCTGAAAGGGGCGGAGTCTTGGGCCAGTGGCCACGCCCTCTGGGTTTTGTGCCCGGAAGTGTGGGGCTGATTCCCTCGTCTCTCTGCGCCCTGCAGTGTAAGCTGTCCCTTCTGACAGCCTTGGGTCATTCAGGGCTGACCTTTCTCAGTCACCAAGACCCAAGTGAGACGAGGAAGTGAGGAGCACAAGAACTCCATCCAGAGAGGGAGAGGAGCAAAGACAGAAAGCCAGGGGGAGATACAGAAAGATGAAGAGAGAGAAAAAAAGACAGAAAAAGAGCTCACGTGCAAGGCTGAACTTTTTGCCAGGAACCCTGGCATCTCATAAAGGGGTCAGAAATAAAAAAACACGGCAAAGTAGAGGTTATGAGCTCAAGCTCTGGAATCAGCCAAGTTCAAGTCCAGGATCTGTATGTTTGGAAAAATTCCCTCGGACTGTTTCTTCATCTGAGAATTGGTGATGGGAGAGAGATGTGGTTAAGAGGGTTGTTTACAAGAATGAAGTGAGGTCCTGCATGTGAGCTACTGTGGATGACGTAGGTAATTTTTCCTTTAATGCAGAGTTAAGGCTGCAGAGCTGGAAGGAGCCCTGGAGACAGCTCCTCCCTCTTGTACAGGTGAAGGAGAGAGGGCCCCAAGGCTGGCCAGTGTCACTCAGCTTCTCAGTGGCAGGACACTTAGCCCCTTCCTCCCCTCTCCAGCTCCAGGCTCAAGTGAGAGTCTGGTATCTCAGCCTGGTTTTCATTGTTGGTCTTTTGGTCTCAGTCCAGAAGGAGGGAGGACAAGGGAAAAGAAGAAGCTGAATCAGTTATAAGAAACGCAGTTACCGTGATCGTTTCCCAGGAGACTAAGTAAGCAGAATTAAAAACTATTAAAAACTATAAAAACGTACTCTGCAGCATGGTGACAGTAAACTTGTCCGTGACTTCACGGCATGGAGGATCCTCAGCTTCTAAAGATTGTAGCTCTTTTTTGCCCGTGGAGGGGTCAGGGACAACATTTGCTGAAGGGAGAGGAGTTTGAACCAAAGATGCTGCAACTCTCTGGAGCCTCCTTCCAGGTGGCATCTGATTGAAGTGGCGGCTTAGAGCTGCTTTTGTTTCTGAAGGCTTTGTTGGTATCTGACTGGCAACTCCTGGTAATGAGAGAAGAAAAAAAAAACAAAAAACAATTAATTGGGAATGAATTTTAATTGTCTCTGACTTCTCATTTGTAGGCTATTAGAATGAGTTCCCTGTTAAGCTTTCATATCGGGCTGTCTAACTCAGAGATGGTAGATGCCCCCTACTTCCACCATCCACTCTACTCTCGACCCTTTTGGGAAAAACTGGGCTCTTGGGTTTTCAGAAAATTTAAATTTCAGAAAATTTAAATCTTGCTATCTTTTCTTTTTCTTTCTTTTTGGTAAAAAACAAATGCCTGTGTTCATTTATAATTCTGCAGCTGTCTATTTTTTCCTCCCTCCCTGGAACTGAGGCTGTTCTGGTACCCTGTGGCTGGGCCAGGACAGGGGAGGGGGGACCCCACATCAGGCAGAAAGTGAGGGTTCCAGGCCACTGCAACCCCACCTACCCACTCACCTCTGTCCCAGGGGACAGTGGGGTTTGTTTCTCAGAGGTAGACACAGTGCAGGGCGTAGCTCTCCCCAGCAAACTGGCTGTGTGACCTGAGCCAGCCCTGCCCCCTGTGCTCCCAGCTTCTGCCCTGGGGGGGGGCAGGTGTTTACTCTTAGATGCTAAAGGCTTGGAATCCAAAGACTTCTAGGAAATGTACCCCACCCTCTCCCTGGCCAGACATCCTTCCCTCCAGGCACCCTCCTCTGAGAGGCGCTCTCTACTTCCTCCTCCTCTGTCCTGTCCCTGGGCCCTGCCCCGCCCCTCCCTCCATCCTTCTTCTCTTCCCCCCTCCCGTCATTCTTTTGCCCCTCTCTCCCAGCCCTGACTCTTTCTATGGGAAAGTGCCAGGAATTCCTCTAGGCTCAGCTGGAGAATTTGCTAGGTAGTTGTGGCCTCTTGCCTTTTAGCAACTTTATGGCTGGCTAGAGGAGCCCTTTCTGTCTCCCTGGGGCCGAGGCATAATCAGCAGGAAGGCCAGTTCCACCCCTCAGACCCTGTGCTGTCTACCTTCTCTCCTCCTCGGCCCAGCCCATCCCTGGGCACGTTATTTATGGAGGGTCAGGGACACCCGTCTCCTTCGTCTAAATTACCTAGATGTTCCAGATGGCAGAGCTTGTGGAAGAATCGGCGCTAACTCTGTGCTGGTAGGGCCTCTAGGGGCCTCCCTCCGCCCTCCCCCCAGCCCATGCTGGGCTGGGCATGTCTGCAACACCGCAGAGCTGGCAAATGGCTTGGAGCCTGGGAGAAGGCCGAGTCTGCAGCATAAACACTGAGGCCTTGGGCACATTTGCAGCCCCTGGAGAGTGATAAAGTGATCACCAGTGCTAGTTGATCAAAGAGATGGAATCAAAAATAGCAATGAGAAATGTGTTCCCTGAGCTTGCTCGGGAACGAGGACCCTGGAGGCTGGCGGAGGCAACACCACTTCTTGGTTTGAAGGTTGAAGGCCATTTAAAGGTGATGTCAAGGTTCAGGATCTCCAGAATTGGTCTTTTCACAGCAGCAGGTGCTCAGCTCAGGAGCAGAGAGGGTCCTCTGTTGCTTCATCCCCACAGAGCCGGCTCTCCTGGGTTCCTGCCTATGCCCACTGCCCAGCCACACTGCAGCAGATGGCCATGCACCCTGTGAACTCTCAGCAGGCCCCATCCCTTACTCTTCATCCTTCTAACCCACTGTCATTTCTGGGGTGGACTAGAGCTTCCACACTATGGGTCCTGGGTGATGGCCTTTCTTGGCAGAGGTCAAGGAAGAGTCTGAGTGGCCGGTCCCTCTCCTCCACCCCCATCAGCAGCCCTGGGAGGAGGAGCAGGACAGGAAGAGGACTCCTGAACACGCCCCCACTCGGAGGCCTGGAAGGGGCAGACACAGGCCCCACACCTTCTGGAGCCAGGCAGGTGTCAAAGAGCCAGGCATGGCAAAGAAGGCCGTGGCAGTTGGGACTGCCCTTACCTGTGTTCCCATTGCTCCTCATTACCTAGAGGGGGGATAGCTGGTTTTTTATGTTTTTCTTTCTCCATAGACTACCAGCACCTACAGGAAAGGGGTGTGACCCTACTTAGGTGTTTAGTGGATAGTAGGGCCTGATAAAATTCAAATACCCATGGACACCAGCCTCGGCCTCTTCTTCCCAGCCCCCAGAAGAAAGGGTTTGTGATACTTTTTCCCCTTAGGAAACAGAGAAGTCAGTGCTTCCTTGGGGAAAGACGCTACTATGTCCCTGTTTGAAGCCTGAACGTAGCTTCAGACGGAGGAGAGGGCGGGAGTGTGAGCACAGCCCTGGGATGGGAGGTGGAGCCCAGACCTCTGGCTGCCCACCAGGGATGTGCTGGTGGACTGCGGAAACAGCTCAGGGAATCTGCGGTCTGTGGTTGACCTGGACGTCCCCACTAAGTGTCAGGTCACCTTTCTCAGAGGACACAGAGAGGCCTTTTCTCAGCAGGCCAAAATGGCAACCCTAGGGTAGGTACATTTCCCTTTCTGCCAGACGCAGGCCAGTGCTTTGGCCAGGCTCTGGATTTGTTATTTTTTGACAACTGCAAATTGATTCCCCTTTGAGAATGTGTGTCCCTTCTCTGTCCCTGTTGCCCGCCCACCTCCGACAGTTCCATTTCAGTATGGCACCAGGTACCCACACCATGCAATTGGGGCTATTTGTCTGCCTCTCTAATTTTCTCTTCTGCTGGGACCGCTCCAGAAATGCTCTTCCCTCCTTCACCTGGGGCAGAGCCTGGCAAGTGATAGTGGGGAGGGTGCCTGGTGGCAGGACGCACGGGTGACCTGAATAGTCCCACCCCGTCCCTGCCAGACACCAAGCATGGTGCCACTCTACCTTCTCAGGCTCTTCCCTTCTGGGCCTGGTGAGCAGAGGTGTTGCATTTGCAGGCTACCTTTTAAAACAAAAAAAACCGGAACAGGGAATTGACATCTGAGTCAGAGAGAGAGAAAAAAAATAAAAAAGTTTATTTCGTGCCTCTGCCCCGGACTTGCAGGCATCAGACTCTGATAGGCTGAAAGGCGCAAAGAGGAAGGAGGGGTGCGGGATTTCAGGGAGATAATTGACTTCAGAAATGCTATGTCTGAGATGTAGGAAGAAAACAAGTGAAAATATGTTATTTTACAACCTTGATACTCCTGACCTCCTGGAGAATAAACACACTCCGAGCTCGGCGGCGTGCAGGTGGGCTGGAGACGGGGCCTAGCGCGGCGCGCTGGCGCCCTCGCGTGTCCGCGAGGAGTAGTGCCTCCGTGCACCTGCTCTTGCCTGGGAAGGCGGCGCCTTGTGGAAGCCTGAACTGCAGCTAGAAAGAGCTCATTGCAAAGGAGGTCTCCCTTCTCCACCCAAGGCGTTCTTGTCATTCCTAGGGTTGGAATCTTAGAAGAAGAGAGGTTGTTATAGTAAGAAGAAAACTCAGTCTTGAGGCTTTTGTGCCACACGTCCATTGTGGGTTCCAGTTTCGTCACCTGTGAAATGATAAACGTGCATTTAACCAGGCTTCTGGGTCCTCCCGGCTGGGATAAATGCTGAAGCATCAGCTGGAAAATCACCAGTATTAGTCTGGTGAGGAACGCTGTGTGCCGGATGGCTTCATTTCAACGGAACCCGTTCCGGGCTGTTTGTGTAATTTTCTCTCTGGTTTCTGTGAGTCCAGTGGTGGCTCCATGTAACAGAACCAGTTCTATTGTCGCCACTTGCTGTTACAAGAGTATCAGTGTTGTTATTTGCAAGCCAATGATTCCTTTGTCTTGTTACCTGGGATGCTTGCTGTGTCCCTGAAACTCTGAAAGAGAGACAAGCCTTCCCCTTGGGGTGTAGGTTATCAGGCACCTAACTGCACTGCAGCTGTAAAATGTTCACTCACAGAAGGTTTGGGAGCTGATGAAACTCTGAGCTCTGCATTTGGGATCACAAGGTGGGGTTCACAGTTCTCTTTCCCAGGGTCTGAACACATTCCACTGACTTGCTGCCAGAAGAGAAAGCTCCTGGTAAGCTTTCCCCTAGGTGTGTCCCAATGTACCTTTTCTGCATCCATCACTCGGCATGTGGGGCCCCTGGTCTTTCTAAAGGGTTAGCCCAGGTAATTGGACCCCACCTCCCACTGCTCCCACCTCTGGTGCTGGAGGAACTTGCATATCTCTAGGTCCATCTTGACTTTAATTCTTGCCTAGAGAGAGTCATTTATCTTTTCAATTGAAGTCCTTGGGATATTTCTGTTTAGCAAGACAGCAATTGCAGACAGCTACACTGTTTTATTATAAGTGTATTAAACAGCAGAAGAGCTCATCTGCTGGCCACAGTTGTAAACTGGTTATCTTGGCTCCATCCCAATATTTCATGGGTTGTTTTCCTAACACATTTTAAAATTCTTATTACTGACTATGATGTGATTTCACTGATGTTATTAGAATTCATTTGTATCTTATATAGCCCATGATACAGACTAGACCTTTGCCAGATGCATCATTATAACCTTTTTAGAAATGGTGGCTACATTAATAAATAATTATTACTTGTTGAATGCCTACCATGGGCAAAGAGAATTCAAATTTACTTCTCCCATTCTACATGATATCAGCAGAGGCAAGGTGGTGTAATCTCATTTTAACTGAAGACCCTGAGACTCAGGGAGGCTGGGCAGTTTGCTGGAGTTCTCACAGCCACCAAGCCCTAGATAAGACAAAATCCACAGCCCACCCCATAGCCTGTTCCTTTCCCATCCTAACCCTCCATCCACAGTCCTGTTTCCATTGAACTTCCATTAGGGGCCTTGATTCAGAAGAAGATCCACTGGCCACCTTATTGGCTGTGAATTTATACATCGTCTTATGTGAAAGGGACTGAGAATTTGAGGCACATTATGATTTTAGCCTGAGTCCCTTAAAAGCAAGTGGTTGTGTCCCTGAAGGAGAGGGAAACCCCAGACCTCTGTGTGACTTTGCTTCTAGGGGCAAGAATCTGGGATCCAGACACACAGTCTGTGGGGTCTGTACTGCATAAATTAGGATCGGAGATGCAGCTCTTTGAAACTGAATCGGGAATGTCTGTTTCACCCTGTCTAATAGGGCGAACAGCCAGATTTTGAAATGGGAGCCTTGAACTTCAAACCTTGTGTTTCTGGTCTGGAGAATTTGTTTTTTTTAACAAGGAGTTGCTTGTGTCATTACAAATGTTCATGTTGTCTGTAAAATGTATGAACCTATGAAAGGAGAACAGGAGACTTTGTGAATACCTAACTCTCTAATATTTAAGTGCTGTCCAGTGCAAGAAGGTGAGGTGTTTTCTATATGATTATCCAAAGCAAAATGAAGACCAGTGGGAAGAAATTATTTGGGAATAATCAGTGGAATATAAAGCAAATTTCAAGGGTTTGAGGTACCCAAAGAAATCAAGTTGGAGTTTTCCCAGCACGGAAGGAGCAAGTGTCTGTGTGGTGTGTGCACATATATAAGCTCGTGTGCACAAACATGTGTGCATGTGTGTGTACACATGTGTGCAATTGCTCATGCACATGATGAAGGGGGCAAATCAGATGACCTTTACGATTCCATCTTCTCTGGACATCTATTATTAAATTTTTAGAAAATAGGACTTCAGAGACCACAGCTGTTTATTGGAAAGATTTATTTGCTCAAGAAGTCAGCCGGGTTGCCTTATTTTTTTTTTAAGGTTTTCAAACCTTCAAAGAAAAGTCACAAGAAAAGCATATTGGACAACTTTCCTCCCTCATTCCCTGTGCATCTTCTAAGAACAGGTACCTTCTAATGTAGCCACAGCGCAAGGATGGAATTCCAGAAATTTAAGGCAGACCTACTGTTTGATCTAATGTCTGGTCCACACGCAAGCTTTGCCCTTGTCCGAAGAAAATCCTTTATTATGGGACTGACCCCTCCACTCAACTGCATGCAGTTGTCACATCTCTTTAGTGTCCTTTCACCTGGATTGCTGTTGTAACTTTGTGTTTCCGGACGTGGACATTTTTGACCATGACAGACCATTGGGGAGAGCTCGGTGCTTTTCAGATGTTGCTCAAAGCTCCAGCAGGTAGGTCAGGGTCTGGCACAGGAGAAATACCAAATAGGTGTGGTGGGACGGGGGACCTCTGTGCACTGGCTGCCCAGGCCCCAAAGCCCCATCCTGCCTCCGGAGCAGGACTTACCTGGGAGTCAGCAGGTGCCAGGGATGGATCCTCAAGGTCTGAATCTTGTCTGCCACCACCAGCCTTTGCCATATGATGCATCTGGCAAAGGTCTAGTCTGTATCATGGGCCATGTAAAATACAAATGAATTCTAATAACATCAGTGCCCACCTCCCCAAGAGCTGAAGTGGGGACTTTCCACGGCACGTTATTGGTAAAAGTCCTTGGTAAACTATGGCAAAGTGCTAGACTGTTGCAATATATTATTATTTATTATTGATATACTCGTGAGGTGGCCTGAAGTTAGAATAGCATGGTGAGATTGAAATATCCTCATAAAAAACACTCTGGAGACAGACAGACGTGGGCTAGCCAGGCACAAGGGCTGAGGGCACCAGACAGGGCCTGAAGGGTCATCCGTGGCAGAGGCTCCTGCCCTCTACGATTGCCTCTGGGGCTCCCACATGCCTGGTGGCCATGGCTTCCTGAGCACCTACTGGGAGCCGAGGCCCCAAGTTTCATGAGCTCCCAGAAAGCACTGTGACCTTTGTGTCAAGATACAGGTATGGAGTTTCAGAAAGGTTACATTGTTTACTCAAAGTCACAAGGTCAGGCAGTGGCAGAACCAGGGAGCTCCTTCCCCAGGGCCCTGCGGAGGCCTTGGGGGCAGTATGGCCCTGTCCCTCTATTCTCCCAAGCAGTCCCTGGTGGCCTCATGATGTACAGCTAATCAGCAAGCTTTCCCCTGAAGTCACAGAGTTTATTTGAATCCATAAATTACCTACTCTCTTAAAGCAGGACCTGTTTCTTCATTGATATGCAGATATATGCTAATAAGCTCCAGCCCCACACTTTCCAAGATGACCTTGTCAGCTTTGTTTATTTATTGACTTGGTGACATGGTCTGAGGAAGTTATGAGGATTCAGGTCCCAGAAACCTTGGTGACAAATTCCTATTCTCCCTTTCCCTGTAGGGGCACAGACCAGGATTTGGAAGAGGGAACAGGGTACCCTTGCCAGGGCAGGTGGCTTCAGGGGCACATACCAGGATTTGGGGGAGGAGGGAACGGGGTACCCTTCAGCAGAGGCAGGTGGCTGGGCTGCGGGGCCTTCACTGGGGCAGGGGCTGTGCCCACTAGCAGGTGGCACCCCACTCCTGCTCTGCTCATCATGGAAGCCAGGAAGGTAGTTGGGTCCGTGAGTGAGGTCTCTTGGAGTCTTATCTTAATTCAGCAGAGACAGAGGAAGAAATCTGAGAGCCTGCCTTCCTCTCTGCACTCCCCATCTCCCCCTGGAACCCCTGGACCCCTGCACAGGCAGGGGAGGCCTGGCTCACAAATTTGGGACTTTGAGACATTTCCCGCCCCATGCCTAGTCCGAGCAGGGCTCTTGTTCCAAACATGCTCTGTTGAACCGCCTCTTTCTCCCCATGTCATTCCTCTGGTCCTTTTCTTTCTCTGGCAAGAGCCCTGGATCTCCTACTGACTCTACTTGCCTTTATTTCTGGGTGTCTGACCCTCCACACCAAGGGGGAGCCCAGGCAGAAGGGGAGATGGACCTGTGCTGGCTGGGCCTGCAGGTGGTGCAGACCCAGCACCTTCACGCTCTGCGTTCCTCCACTCTGCGACCTCTGACATCCTTTCATTGTAGTTATTACCCTGTTGTGGTAAGTGATAGCTTTTAACATGGAAAATATTCATTTATTGATTTATTTTTATTTTTTATTTTTTAGACACAGTTGCCCAGGTTAGAGTGCAATGGTGTCAGCCCAGCTCACACCAACCTCAAATTCGTGGGTTTAAGTAATTCTCCTGTCTCAGCTTCCTGAGTAGCTAGGACTACAAGCCCTGGCCTGGCCTCCCAGAATGCTAGGATTGCAGGCTGAGCCACCAAGCTCACCTGATATTCTGTTTTTAAAGACAGTGTTCAAGGAAAGCAGCCGTTGTCCTGGCCCCTCGCTCCCTCATGCTCTACAGCCATCCGGGGCCAGAATTTCTGGGAGACCACAGCTGATTTCTTCCACGATGATCTGCTCATCATGGAAGTCAGCCGCCTTCCACGGAGTTCAGGAGTCTGCCACTTAAGGAATGAAGAGCAATGAGAGGAAGCAGGGCGCCTGGAGAAAGAGTTGAGTCCAAACTCTAGATGAAGTAGGGGAAAGTGTTTCCACCTTGCCTGACGATTCCGTTCACTTTTAGTGGCTTCCTGGAATAGTAGGTTGGGAAGGATTCCAAAGCCAGCTCTGGGCTCCACAGGAAGACACTGTTATCGATTAGTAATGCCTACTGTGGGCAGGACACAGGCAGACTGGCTTGGTGCAGCCAGCCTTAAGTGTGGTCCCACCCGGAGCTCACTGCTGCATCTCTGATGATGCTATTCCTTCTGTGGTTCGCGTCCACTTTCCCCTATTTCCTTCTGACAGCTTCTGGAACAGGTAGAAAGAAATGTTATAAAAATGTTACAGCATCAGTATCACCTGTTACTTAGAAATGCCAAATCCTGGGCCCCAGCACAGACACACAGATTTCAAAACTCTGGGGTGCGAGCCAGAAGTCTGTGTTCTCACAGCCCTCTGGGTCATCCTGATGCAGGTATCATTGAGAACCACTGTGCTAGGAGGATTAAGAGGCGTGGAAGTTGAGACGGGAAAGGCTAGTAAAGGTTTAGATTCTTCTTCTTCTTTTTTTTTTTTTTTTTAACAAAGTCATGGAAAGGTGAATGTGCTGGTTTAGGATTCTCTGGGTGAAGAAGCTTGAGTGAGACCTATATTTTATACCAATATTCAGCAGCAGATTTTATGGCACTTCAGTAAATCCCTCCCAGATGGGGGAGGGTGACGCTGTCTAGGTGATGGGACGCTCCATCCCTCTCTGGCATTTAAACCTCTGTCCCTGCCATAAGGCCACCTGCTCCACCCTCCCTCTCCACAGGCCTGCCTGTGCTGGAGTTGGCATTTTAGATTCAATGAAATGGATCAGAAAAGGAACCAGATTTGAGCGGTTAGAGGAAAAGAGGCAGACCTAATGACAGGAGCTTTTGTGTGGATCTGTGCACGTCTGTGTGGGTGCGTGTCTGCACATGTGTCTGCATGTGTGTGCTTGCGTCCGTGTGCCTCGTGTGGGGGGAGCGTACACACATCCGTGTTGTGTGTTTTCCCAGTCTGACCACTGTGGCTACAGAACCGCAGTAATGAGCAGGTTGAGCTCACCGGTCCTTCCAGTCTCAGGAAATACCTCTAGAAAAAGCATATCCAGGCCCGGACCCCAGGGCAAGAGTGCAAATCCACAGCCCACCTGGTGCCCCTCACTAGTCTAGGCCTAGTCTAAGAACCTCTGCACATAAAAGAGCAACTGTAATTTCAAGCCTCCTAGGGGCCTTCTGCAAATACCTCTAAGGACCAGCTCAGCAGTTTCTTCCTTTGCTCGGCAGCAGCTGAGAGCCAGAGCAGGCTGGGGTCCTGGTGTTTTCCGCCTCTCTCCTTGGTGCACAGACACAGTCTCAGGGAGACTGCAGTGCTTTCCTGTCTGCCTGCGTGCTCGGGACTCTGCCTGCGGGGGGGTTGAGGACCCCGCAGGCCCTGAACCCCTGTGAAGCCAGAGGAGCCAGGGGTGCAGTGTGAGCCCAGCCCAGGTGATGACCCTGACAGAGCAGTCTGCCCCAGCTCTCTGGGACTTGGAGTTCCTGCTGTGCAGGGGCAGTGATGTCCACACACTCCTCCCCACCGTGGTGGTGGGAAGAGGAGCTTGGGCAGGAGTGAGCCTCAGAGGGTGGCTAAGCCCCCCAGGTGAGCGGGAAGGTCGCCGCCTATGAAAGCTGACTGCAGGGTCCGAGGGAAGACCCTGCTCCCTGTTGCCAGAACAGGCCCATCTAGGTGAAGGCTCAGCAGGAGAAGAAGCCCTTGAAATGGAACGAGGTATGGGTGGGCTTTCCCTTGGTACCTGACATAGGCGTGTCCTTTAATGTTTACAAAATCCTTGAAAGAAGAGAGAGAAGACAGCCCTTTTTGGAGGAAACGGAAGCCCAACGGAAATGGCCCTTTTGGAGGAAACAGAAGCCCAACAGGTGGGAGCCTTGATCACCCAGCTTGGGAAGAGCCTAGAACTGCCCAACCCAGTCAGCCCTTGTGCTTTCAGGTCTGTGGGCAGACCCCATTGGTGGGGAGCCTCTGAGCGTGGCCAACGGCCCTGATTTCCTGAGAGTGGCCAAACAGTCCTGTTGCTGGTCCCCACGTCCCCAGTGTCTTCCCTCGCCCTCTCCTGTCCACTCTGCTGCCACCGTGTTCCTCCCTGCCTCTCATCTCTCCTCCCCCACTTACTAAAGCACCTCAGGACTTGGTCCTTGCTGGGTTTCCGTCTGCTGTGCTCTGTTTCCAGATTTCAAGTGACTTTCCCCTTCCTTCTCTCAGTTCTGTTGTCAAATGTCACTTGGCAGAGCCACCTCCCAGTCCCCCTCTCTAGTAGAAACGGTGCCTTAACGTTCTGTCTCCGTGCGGTGCATCCTCATTTTTCTTCGGCATCTTCTACAAACACCTGATACATTATGCGCTATTGTTTATTTGTTTAGTACCAATCAGCCCCCACTTGCTAATGTAAAAGTTCCACATGATCACTTCTTTATCTACAGTATCTAGAATATTGACACAAAAAATCTATCAAGACACTATGGCACTCTACCCAGGGAGATGGAGTGAGACTCTTGTTCTCAAAAAAAAAAAAAAAAAAAAAAAAAAAAGACACTCAACACATACATATTTCGAATCTGGTCATAGTAACTGGATGGCATTTCCAGCTCTGAGGTCCTATGACTTTATTCCACGTAAGCAGCACTATGCTTGGGATGGGATGTTTACGAAGAACTCTAGATTCAGTTCTGGAGAGGGGAGGCGTGCACACAAGGTCCTGAATAGCCCAGGGTTGGTGGGACACCCCCAGTGGCTGGAAGCCACAGGTAGAGGTTAGGGGAGCCCCTGTCTCCCAGGAGGTCACTGCTCAGAGAAAGCCAGGCCTGGGAACTTGCTCACTGTCCCCTCAGGCCTGCAGTTGACCTTGAACAACCTGGAGTTTAGGGGTTCAGACTCCCTAGTTTAAAAAAAAAAAATCCTCATGTAACTTTTGACTTCTCCAGAAAGTTAACTACTAATAACCTATGGTTGACTGGAGGTATTACCAATAATGCGAACAATTAACACATACAGAAGGTGCAAAAAATATGTATGCACATTTTAAGAAAGGAGAAAACAAACTGTAGTAAAATCGTAAGACTCACTAGATACCAGTGTTTGTTATCTTGCCTATACCATCTTGTGTCTCTTGTAATTGCAAACGTCAAAGGAGACTTGAGAATTATTTTCATACAGTTCTATTCTTTGTTAAACTGTGTATACATGTTTTTGGCACCCTTTGTATTTTGTATGGGATGTGGATTATATACCGCTTTAATAAGTAAGCTACAGGGCGGCGCCTGTGGCTCAAAGGAGTAGGGTGCCAGCCCCATATGCTGGAGGTGGCAAGTTCAAACCCAGCCCTGGCCACCAAAAACTGAAAAAAAAATTGTGAGCTAGAGAGGCCGGGCGTGGTGGCTCAGGCCTGTAATCCTAGAACACTGGGGGCCAAGGCAGGTGGATTGCCTGAGCTCAGGAGTTTGAGACCAGCCTGAGCAGGACTGAGACCCTGTCTCTACTAAAAATAGAAAATAGAAAAACTAGCTGGTGGAGTGGTAGGTGCTTGCAATCCCAGCTACTCAGGAGGCTAAGGCAGGAGGCTCTACTGTGCCCAGGAGCTTGAGGCTGCTGTGAGCTGTGATGCTACTGTGGCACTCTACCCAGGACGACAGAGTGAGATTCCATCTCAAACACTCTCTCTATGTAATGAAAACCACAAGGAAGAAAAGAACGTATTTACGCTTCATTCAGTGGAGATGGATCGTAATAAAGGTCTTTACTTTCAGGCTGAAAAGGCTGAGGAGGAGGAAGGGGGAAGCATTGGTCTTGTGTCTCCAGGGTGACAGAGGTGCAGGAGGAAAAAGGGCAGGCAGGAGAGGCAGGTATACTGGAGTGACTTTTTCTGAAAATAATGTATGTGGAGTGATGGACCTGTACAGTTCAAGCCCATGTTGTTCAGGGTACAGTCTACCTGATTCAGAGACCCCCCCCGCCCCCAGGTGCCTCCAATGGCTCAGCCCCTCCCAGACACCTCCCCAGCCCAGAGGTACAGACAGGAATGGGGTAATTTTCTTTGATGTTTTCAAAGGTAGAAAATAATTCTGTCCTTTTCTGAGAACCACTTAGCTGTAGGCTGGAGGTTAGGGAATGTTCCATCTGCTGGAAATGCTAATTAGACACAATTATAACCCAGACTTGACCTGCCCGAGTGCAGTAGAGGAAGCAGCTCATGGGGCAGTGGCCCAGCTGGAGGGGCACAGGGGCAGCCGAGCCAGGCCCTGGGGGCTTCGTGCTGCAGGGGCAAAGGGCAGCCGAGCCAGGCCCTGGGGGCTTCGTGCTGCAGGGGCACAGGGGCAGCTGAGCCAGGCCCTGGGGGGCTCCATGCTGCAGGGGCACAGGGGCAGCTGAGCCAGGCCCTGGGGGCTCCCTGCTGCACAGGGATGACGATAACAGAATGAGCCTCTGTATTCCAGAGGCAGCACACTCCGTTTGCAGGCCATGACTGAGACAGATCAGGGCTCAGTCTCAAGGCACTTACTTCACGGGATGGTCTCCCCATTATTATAAAATAATGCACCCCCTCCCCCAAGTTCCAGGAGAGTAAAAATCGTGCCTGCTTCTAATGCGATGACACGTGGGGATGGTGGAGCATGGACTGAGCCTGTGAAGAAAGGTGACTCACGGATATGCTGGCGGCCTGAGTCTGGGAAGGAGGTGCTTCTGTCTGCTCCCCCTCTTTGGCCAGCTGTTTACCTGTGAGGACTTTGCCTGGAAAGGTGCTTCCCCCTTTCCACTCGGACTCTGGGCAGGAATACGAACTGCTTGATCAGCTTAGTGACTCCAGTGGGGTTATCAGGGGAAGGTCTCCACCTTGCTGTGAGCTGGGGCTTCCAGGGTCTGGGCAGAGTCGTCTGCTCCGCAGATGTTCAGCAAGCAGGTCACCAGGTGAGGGGCCTGGACAGCGTCCAGCCTGGAGTCCGCCCACCCCTTTCTTCCTTGTCTCTTTTGGTGTGACTGCAGAATGGGGCCCTCCGCGATCCACCTGCTTGCATGCTGCACATGCGCCTGGGGAGAAGGGGCTGCTGAGGGACACTGGGCCTCCTCCTGCTCACAGCACAAAACAGCCCAGCAGTAATGGCCCGGGGAGAGGGAAGAGCCTGGGTGAGGAGAGGAGCCACCTGAGTTTGGTGGCAGACAGGTCTTTGCTATTGATCCATGGTTGCTTTCCGACCCCCACACGTTTGCCAGACCCACTCTCAGGTTTCCTCGGCGCAGAGTGCACCAGCAAAGCAAATGGAGTGAAGGGATTGTTAAAAGAAAACTCATTTACCAAGCAGGCCCCTGGTGTAGCTTATGGAATAGCCCTCTTCCGGATGGAAATAGCGGTGTAATGGCCTCCCCGGAGCTATTATTGCGGTGACATTACAGCGAGCTAATAAACCCCAGAGGGGTGCGAGGGAAGCTGCCAGGCAGCTCTCACATCTGGATGGGGGAGCCTGCAGATGCGGCCGCAGGAGTCACTGCAGCTCTGAGGAGTGACCGCCAGAGGGCGCCAGCGCTCCCTGTGCCGCCGAGCAGAGCACGGCCAGCCCGGCCAGGGTGGGCTCTTCCGGAGGACTTTGCAGGGAGGGGATCAAGGCGGGCTCTTCTCAGAAAAAACAGAAGCCCTCGGGAGGGGAAGAGGACAGCCCAGTTCTCTCCCGGCACCTCTAGAGGGATTGCTGTAAAATGGTTTGCAAAGCAGGATTGGAGGGAGGGTGTGTAGCATTCATTAATGAATCAGAAGCCTGCGCGTCCGTCCGTGATTTTAAGGCCCATGAACGATGCTCCAAAGTAGATCAAAATGGGACTGAATGTATCACTTGTGTTCTGGAGAAGTGTGTGAGTTGAGCTCCAAAAGCCCCCAAAGCCACAAGGGTAGCCTCCGCCATTCCCTTCCACCTGCTTCTCCTGGGCACATGCAGTGCCTGTGGGTCCGTCCCATCTGCTGCCCTGTCCTCCCAGGTGACCTCACAGCAGGGACAGGCTGCCTTATTGACCCTCTCTCCAGGGCCTGGTCTGTCCTGTGGCTCGTACCGGGCCTCAGTTCAGGTTGTGCCTTTAGCTTAGTGTGGCTTCTTCTGCACTTACAGAAGACACCAGCTGCCCCCCTTGTGTGACACCAAATCGTCAGTCTGGCTGTGGTGTCACAGGACGCTTTTGAAATCGGAACACACAGCCACCAGTCTGACAGCCCAGTGAACAGATGCCACATCCCCATCTGAGGTGGTCTTCCCCAATCTCAGAGGCCTTTGGGCCGCAGTTTATCCTGGAGGTGTTTCCTTAGAATACACTCCTAGGTAGTAGTTTTCTGCTTGACTTTTAAAAATGTATTTGGTTGGTTTTAATTTTACACATACATAGCCTTCAGTGAAAATGAGTGCTAGCCAAGGAAGGGGATGTTTGTTAAGGAAAATTCAAGGCATGCTCTCCAGGGAGACCTCCGTACCCAGTGCTATGCTTTTTACTTGAGAAAACTAGATCCTCTCTCCTGTGGGCCTGCACATAGCCTGTGGCTAAGCATGAGGATATGGGGAGGGGGTTTGGAGAGTGGATGGCAGGGGTAACCTGTGTCAGCCTCCCTGTGTGGCCTGGGCCCTCACATGCCCAGTAACCCTAAAGTGCTTGCTTCGGGAAGGGCCGTGAGAGGAAAGAAAGAGGGTATCAGACCAGGTGTCTCTTCTAATCTCAGCCTATGACAATAACTCTTTCTTTTCGATCTTTAAGGTCTTAATTCAAAGTTCCACTCAGCCCCTAGGCCAGGCTCATGAGATTTATCATGTGGAATTTAGTTTCCCCCAAAATGCTGTTTTTAGCCCCATTCCCAAACATTTTACCAGGAATGTATCTATGAGCAAAACTGCCCAAATCCCAGAAGTTGAGGGGAAGGTGTTCACCCGCAGGAATGCCTGTGGTGGGTAAGGACATGCTCCCCAGCACCTGAAGTGGGGGCACTGCACAGATGTCCAGGGATCAGCCGGGCAGGACCAGTGCAGAGGCTGGCTCACGTGGGCTGTGGAGACCCACCTGCAAGGTGCCACGTCGGGGAGGGGGGCTGCAGCCAGAAACCCGTGAGACAATAGTTATTTTTATTTAGAGAAATGACATGTTTCCTGCCCCTAAAAACCACATACCCATTGTCCTGTACTAAAAAACAGAACAAACTTCTCATCTGCAAGATCTCAGATCAAGTGGCGTTCTCAGGTAGAGAAGGCTTTCAGTGGGAAGTCAACCCGGGGTCCAGAGGAAGGCCTGGCGTCCAGGTACTGAATTGAGGCTGTTGCCCAGATTAAGAGGCTTTCTTTTTATAGAGTGGCAAGACAGTAGACCAGACCAAGCCTGGGATATTGGGCAGGGTGAAGATGGGGACCTCAAGCTTCGTGTCCTGCTCTTCCCATCACTTCTCTACTGGTGCTGAGGGGCAGTGTCACAGCCAGGCAAGGGCAGGGGCTGCAGCACAGAAGCCACAGTGCTGGAAGAACGTATTTCACAACTGGATACCAAATTTAAAAGATATACCAATAAATGCACCACCTCCTAGAGATGGCAGTGACTGTGCCCTCCTACCAATAAAAAATGAATTATCATACAGAGAAAAAATAATAGGAATCGTAATCAGGACCATTCTCCCAGAGGAGATAAATTTGGCCCAAAGAAGAATCTTGGATAAGTATGATTTTTTTTTTTTTTTTTGGACTGGGGAAGGAGGGGGGTGCAGACATCACAGCAAAGAGCCTGCCCTTCAGGCATCCCTAGAGGGTTAGCCCTCCTGCCTCCACCCTCACGACATCCCCTGAGCTCCTCGTCTCTCTGGGCTTAGGTGTCAAGACCCCTCACAGGGGGGCTCACTGAGCAGGGTCACAGGGCAGCTGGCTGAGGATGCAGTGATGGAGGGCTGTCCCCTGCCCATCCACAGATGGCCTTTCCCGCGGTGCCTCCCACAGCCCTACCAGGCAGACAAGACCCCTTTACTGCAAATACCAGACCAGCCAAAGTGATGCCCCCCAACATATATCAGGGACACATATCTGAAGGGCCTGAGTGTGTCCCCCATCTTCCCTCACTGACCAGTTCCAGGTGGGGACACCGGAGAAAAGGAGAGGGGAGAAGATGAAGGAAGGGGAGGCAGGATGGACTATGTCCACCCTGGGGCCACCTGGAGTGACGCGGCAGCCAGGCCCCCTCTCAGGGTGTTTTATAGGGAGGAAGAGCCGAGGGAAGGGAAGTTGCCACCCCCTAAACTGGGCAGGGGAAGAAGAGCTCCTATCAGGCCTGGAGAGAGGCTGGAGAGCAGCTCTGATGGGGCAGGGGCGCAGGGTGGGGCGGAGCCCAGGGAGCCCAGGAGCTCCTCCTCCTCCTCTGTACCAACCTTGGGGCCTCCGGAGGCGCCACGTAGCGCCCACACCTCTGTCCCCCCGCCCGCCCCAGTGCAACCGCTGCCCAGGCCCTGCCTCTACCCTCCTCCTATAGCATTTCCCTCCATCTCTAACGTGTGCAGACGCCAGTTCACGTCTGAAGGCACAGATACAGCAGGCAAGCACTTTGTTCCTCCTCTGCCCTTCTCTCTGGGCTTACGTGTAAAGCGAAATTGCCTCCAGTCCAAACCTCCCACTGCCTGCGTGGACAGCTGCCTGGGGCGGTTCCTCCGCAGAGGAGCTGGCAGCGTCTTTCTGGGCTGCTCCTCAGCGCTGCTGGCCTAGGAGGAGCGTTTCGCAGGGAGCGTCCCGCGCTGGAGGCGTCAGCAGCCTCTGTCCTGCGTCCCCCTCATCCCAGCGCTCCTCCTGCCAGAGACAGGTGTCGGTGGACACGGGTTCCATCTGCCTTATTTTCTCCAAAAGTCTTTCCCAGGCTGCCTTCTGTCTCTTTCACTGTTTTCTCCTCTTATCTTTCATTTTCTCCTCTCCCTTCATGTGAACTCCCCAAAAGGGGCAGGATAAAGATCCCCAAGTCTGGAGCTCTGGCTACCCAGCCAGAGCCCGGGGTTTCAGTGGCCTGCTGAGCTCCCACCAGGTGGCGCTGTTCGGTCCTTTCTGTCTGGCCTGGCTGAGCTGGAAGGCTCTGAGGCTGGGGCGGGGCTGCTGACCAGGAGGGGCTGGCTGATGTACCCTACCCTAAACTTACTCTATACTCAAACACACCCCAACACGCACACACACACTGTTGTAAAAGGCAGGCTGTCGTTAACTTTTCCTTTTAAATGAGGAAATTGAAAGTCATGACATTTGGCCAAGGTGCAGATGGGAGGGCAGCCGTGTGCAGTTGCCACGGGGCGTGGCACATGGAGAAAAGTGTCACCAGGAAAGGAGAAAAAACAGACAGAAGGAGGGGCAGGAAGTTGCAGGCTCACATTTCTGCAGTTCTTTGCAACCTCCACAGTTCTCTTGTCCTTCCATGTGAGCCTTGAGATTTACCCCCAGGATTGAATCGGACCCTCCTGGAGTCTGGCTGTGAGAGGTACCCACCTCCCATGCAGACGTCCGGGTGGTGCTGGCCCAAGGCTAGCCCAACTCCCATGCCGACCTCCAGGTGGCGCTGGTATAATGCAAGCTTCCTTTTAAAAAAAGAAACAGGAGAGACAGAGTGGAGAGAAGAAAGAGAGTAAAAAGTTTCAGTCTTGGCATCTGGCCAAGAAATGGGACATAGGGAACTCTTCTCAGCTAACCTTTGATGTGATATAGTGCTGAAAGTGCCTTCCCAAGCGCCAAAAAGAATATCAGATAAATACAGAGAACTGGGCAAGGAACCAAATTGCCCAGACCTCAGTGCAGCGCCTTCAGGGTTAAAGACCCTGAGAGTCAAGTCCTAGGAAAAGAAGAGGTTAACACAGAAACTCCATTAAGGACTAGTGACTCCAGGAAGGAATCAGAGGGATGGAGGTCACTGAGCATTCAGGGTTAGTTTTAGATGCTTCAGCCAAGAAATAGCATGGCAGGTCATTAAATGAATTTAGCTGGGATTCTGGGCTTCATATTGTGGTTAATTAATCTATGTAAGTATTTATAATGGTAATGCAGAGCTGCAATCATCAGCCAAGACAAATCATTGTAAGTCGAAATCAGGCCAGCCTGTAGTTGGGATGTAGGGATAGGACTGGGAACTTGGCCTTACGGGGAACCACTGTGTTTGAATGTGGTGGGCCAGGGCAGAGGTGGGCCAGAGGAACTCAGCAATAATTTCAGAGCTCAGGGGTCACCAGCCCGGGTCAGGCTGACTGGGAGTGGGACGGAGGGCGGTTCAGGCAATTGCTTCACTAGTTCTAAGTTGTTCTGTCTCAGTGAGGGATAGGGGAAAAGTCTCCAGCTGAAAAATGTCACCTTCAACCTGACACTGGAGCCAGAGCATTTACAAATCTGCCTGTCACCGTGACAGCCTGACAGATAGCAACCTTAGCAGGGACTGAGTTAAATCGCCACTATAAGTCTTGCAAAAAGTTTTGGCTCTTAAGATTTTTATCATTGAGACAGGTTAAGGAATGGGGGGCATGGCTTCCAAACAGGAGGGAGACAGAGGTGCTGAGGAAATCCAACAGCTGCTGGATTATCTATTACCTGAGGGGAGGTGACAGGAGAAAATTACCCAGCAGCAGCCCCATCTGTTGCTGAGCACCGTTTATTTCACCTTCACTAATTCACTTGGTTTGTCATTTTTCCTTGTCTCCATGTCATCCACCCAAACCCTCCATATACATGCCCAGTGTTCCGTTTGGGCTTTGCAGCTGCAGAAACAAAGCTTCCAGTATCTTTTCAGTGAACTGCAGTCCCTCTTTGGAGTGTCTCTCTCCTCTCCTCATTGTCATTTCTTCCATAATTGATTAAGAACTGGAGGCCAGACAGCAGAAGCTGTGATGGCTTTTACAGTCTGGGTCTGCAGGCAGAGCACATTTCTATGTTAGACTCTGTATTCTGAGACCTGTCTCTGTCAGGAAAGGTGGCCTTAGTAAGGGACAACAGACTTGTGTTGTTGGGAGAGGTTGCAGAAATCAGACATAAGCCCTGACTATCACATTGACCTTGGATGCTGGGTCAGCCCTCTCTCCCCAGATTCCTCATCTGCAATATAGATGTAACACTTACTTGATCTCTTCCCACCTGCCAGGGTAATTGTAAAGATTAAATGAGACAGTATGTGCAGCTTACTGAACAGTGTAGAGACCCATTACATGAGAAGATGAATTAAAAACACCTAATGGTGCCTTGGATATAATAAATGCTCAGTAAGGACCATTATCAGTAGTATGTAAATACCAGTAGTAGTGATTACTTTTTACTCTTACAGCGTGTATTCTTCTCGTTTTCAAGTGAGATAGGATTTTCATTCAACATTTATTGAGCAAGTTCCTTGGGAGGGCCCTGTATTCTGTCCTAGGGCTATGGAGATATTAAAAATGCAAGCTGGAAATGTAATTGTTGGGTCTGGAAGCACAGAGCTTGGTTGGAAAGACCTAAGGCAGGTAGAGAGGAGGGGGCTAGGCCTGCAACTAACCTGGAATGGGGCTGGGAATTGCTAGAGAAAGTGACAGCCCACTGGGGTATGGAGAGTTCAGCCGGTTGAGTTGGGAGGGGGGGTCCAGCTTTCAAGGCTGAAGTGGGAAATGGTTCAGCAGGACCAACAGGACAGGGAGCTAGGTCGCTGGGGGAAGCACAGGGCCAGCAGTGCCCCCAAGGATGGGCCTCTGGAGCTTTAGAACAAAGCAAATTTTATGCCAAGACCATGAGCTTTCCTGAAGGGCAGTGAGATTATTAAAGGCTTTTAAACAGAAGTGATAGGATCAGATTTGCCTAAACACTCACTCAGGATTGGATGGGGTGTGAGTGGAGAGAGGAAAAGCCAGCTGTCTGTGTAGGGATCTAGAGGCCATCAAGAAACTGCCTGCTTTAGGGCAGGATGAGGAACAAATACCAGAATCTCCTCCAGGGAAGGAGCCGCTTTTGCAGGGAGGAGCCCCAACCGGGGGGAGGCTGTCAGGGACTGAATGAAATGGCGAGCTGCGGCCACCAGAGGGCAGTGGTGGAAGGGCCAGAGGCAGAAGCGGCTCGTCTCCAGGTTCAGCCACAGCCCGGGAGGCGGAGCGGCACCTGCCAGCAGGAGGGAATGCAGAATGCGTTGTCCAGGACATTTTCACCTTAGAATGTTCTGGGCCACCGACGACAGGCCAAATAGTTTATTCCTCATCCCCTCCCACTCCCGGGGGAGGGAGGGAATGTCTGTGACAACATAGGTTCTGGGCTTGCCGTGCGCTGGGTCAGGGCTCCCACGCCCCGCACACCTCTGAGCTGAGGTCTCCCTAACATCCGAGTGAGTCCCACCCCCGAGATGATGGTCGAGACTGAATTGGGTTACCCCAGGGACGCTTCTTGAAAGAATGACTTTGTAACAAGCCTTCCCGTTGGTGTGCGTCTTCCAGACACGTTGCCTTGCTGAATGGTCAGGTCGACCCTGTGCGGTACAAAGTGACATTCCCCACCGGAAGCTGAGGGGTGACATGATGGACCCGGAAATGAAGTGGTCAGGCTTTGATTCGGGAAGAGCTGCGGCTCCTTCTACTGAACCTCACCCAGTCCTCTCAGCCTCCTTGGTCCTTTGCAGTGGGCTGATTTTCTATTCCACGAGCGTCCAGTCTGTGAGCGCCTGTGTCTCGCTTACTCCTTAGGGCAGCCCGGGCGGTAGGTGTGTACAAGCTCAGAGAGGTTACCTGTCCTGAGGCCTCACAGCCCTCACACCTGTGCCCTCAGTTCCGCTCTTGCCCTGAGCTCACATCCTTGTGACGGTTCAGAAGAGAAGGCTGAGTGCATGGAAGGGGCAGCTGTGTGGCCCAGAATGGAGCATCAACAGTGGATAGCACAGCTCCCCAACAGAAAGTGTGGATGCCACACACTTGTGATTAGCCAAAGCCATGGAGCTGGCCCTCTTGGGCAAGGGAACAGTTATTTGGGACAAAAACAGTTATCTATCAGCCTGGGAGGGGACAGATGAATTTCCACAGCAGTATGGAGTGCTGCAATGCCCGTGGGTGCTCCTTGTCACTATGACAACTGCAGAAGGATTGCTATAACAGAGGACCCCACGAGGGGTCAGGGCCCATTAGGGAGGAGGGTGGGTGCAAGCCAGGAAAGTAGCCCTGATGATACCGTGTATGGTGTGAGTCTCAGACATGTCTGAGTTAAGGTTATCTAGGCCATATGGGCTATCCAGCTACTCACTAGGCTCTGAAGAGGACAGATGCCTGGTTATACGGACCCCTCCTTTGCCCCCTAGCCTGGATCAGAGCACACAACCCCGGGCTTCTACTTAACATATGGATTCTGGGTTCTCCTCAGCATGGCATTCTTTCTCTGTCTTATTGTTCTTTTCTTTCTTGTAGAATTAAACCCCCAGCTAGGCCACCCTTCCCCATACCTAACCCCTCTGTGCCTGATCCCCATGGGATGCGCATGCATGACACTCCTTCTTCTCTGCTGCAAGAATGCAAAGAATTGGCATAAATGATAGCAATTAGCTCAGGCAATGGCCCATGTTAAAACCAAATAAATATTGGTATTCTCTCTGGCTTCACCTCTGTGTCTCTAGCAGGCACACTCACGCACACACACACACAGGGCAAGCCACAGACCTTGCCAATAAATCTATGCTAAGTCAGAGTTAACTCAGAAAACCAACATGGTGCAGAGGCTGTTAAAGGACTGACATTCCTCAGGTTATGGAAAACAATAATCATAAATCTTAAGCAATGTCACCTTGCCCCTGGCACTGAAGACAGGCACCAGAAAACGTTAGTGGAACAGCCTTGAGTACATGACAAAAAGCAGCAGAGACAGTCTGTTCACAGCAAGGGCAGGGTGGCAGTTCTTAAAGGAGGCAGGCTGGGGCACAGTGGACTTGCCCTGTGGTTGTCAGGCTCTTTGCTGTTAATTTCTCAGATTTCATTTCAGGACGAGGAGGCAAGGTAGGGTGGCTGTGAGTGTGATAAGCACAGAGATAGCAGTCATTGCAATTTTAGAATGAACTTGAAAATGCACATTTATCAATTCACAGTCAGTCAGATTACGCTTCTCAGAGCCTCTTGGAGAGCAGTGGGGGCAGCTGTTGTGGTGGTGGCAATTCTGAGGCCTTCACTGACCTTACCACTGCAGCCTCGTCCAGAGTACTTCACTTTTTTTTTTTTTTTTTTTTTTGCAGTTTTGGCTGGGGCTGGGCTTGAACTCACAACCTCCGGTATATGGGGCCGGTGTCCTACTCCTTGAGCCACAGGCACCGCTCCAGAGTACTTCACGTTTGCTTGTTTTACATACTGGCTGGCTATGTTAGGTGCCTAGGGCCTTCGGTTATTTTAGAAAATTATTACTCATCATCCATTTATCCCTCCACTAGTCTGTCTCTCTCTGAAGCTTTTGTTAGGTGTGTGTTGGGTCTTCTCATTCTTAACTGATATTTCATAGCTTCCATTTCTATAATTTTAAATGACTTTGCTAGATTTATCTTCCATGTCGGTAACTTTATCTTCTCTGATGTGTTTAACTATTCGCTGAAGTTTTTAAATTTTGATGCTTTACTTTATTTATTTATTTATTTATTTATTTATTTATTTTCTTTTTTAAGAGACAGAGTCTCACTTTATCATCCTTGGTAGATTGCCATGACATCACAGCTCACAGCAACCTCCAACTCCTGGGTTTAGGCGATTCTCTTGCCTCAGCCTCCAGAGTAGCTGGGACTACAGGTGCCTGCCACAACACTCAGCTATTTTTTTTGTTGCAGTTTGGCCGGTGCTGGGTTCGAACCCACCACCATCGATATATGGGGCTGGCGCGCCCTGCTCACTGAGCCATAGGCGCCGCGATGCTTTACTTTTTTATGTGCAAAAGCTCTATATCTTAAGGTTCTACTTTTTAACGCCTTTTCCTTTTATATATGTTTGATTCTATATAAATTATTCCAGTCTTTATTCTGATACTTGATTACTTGGAAGTTGCTCACACCCAGTTGTTGCCCTGCGTGTTTGGTGATGTGGGTTATAAAAGCATCTTCAGCAGGAAGACATGGGAATTAGAAAACTCTCGTGTGGCCCAATGTGAGAACATGTTCCTCCAGAACAGTTCTGTGCATCTCTGCTAGGGGCCTCAGAGGCAAAATAAGAAGTGTATATCCCATCCTCAAACCCACTTAGAGCATAGGCCTGCAATGACAAATTCCCTGGGGAGGTATGGCTGCTCCATCCAGAGCCTAGGTCAAGATAGACAAAGTTTCTTGCTGTCTCTATGCTAATTTTGATTTTTGTTTTTGCTGGTTCAACGTTTAGAGGTTTTCAGGACTTCCAGCCTCATGTGGAAATGTCATCCAGTTCCTTGCCTCAGTCTCTAATTCCTGTTACAACCTAGCCCCCCAGTCTATACCACCAGAAGTTGTATTCTGTTTTAAGTTTCCTCTTCGCTACTGATCCTTGGAGAATTCCCTTATTTTCTTACAATTATCATTAGCAACATCATCATGGGTACCATACATTAAGCCTTTGTCCTACATGTGAGCTGTACTCTAAATATTTTCCAGGAAGCACCTCATTCAACTCTCATAGCGACATTGAGGCATCCTTATTTTACAAAGGATGAAGTTGTGATTTCTTGTAAAGACCAAGCATTCCCCATTGGAAAAAAGCAGTACTAGAGTTGTAGTTAATAATTAATTGTATGTGTGGAGGAAGAGGAGGACAGAAAGAGAAGATTCTTATATATTAATATATAAAGGGAAATAATTTTCCAGGGCTAATATCAAAGTCAAAACAGCAACCTCTGTCCCTATTCTTAGCCCACTGCCAAATTTCCCTGTAAGAAATCTTCCATTTATGGAGTTTACTTATTATTTCCATTGCCTCCATGATTTGATTTGCTGCAGGAAATCTAAGAGAGACTATAGTATCCTTTTTGTAAAGGGTACCTTATCCACTTTTTTTACATCTCTATTTCATTAGTAATCTTTCTAACTTACCTTGGTTCTGGGAGATATCAAAATAGATTATATCAACTGCACACAACATTATTAGAGGGTGACTATCAAATTTTATCCACCAAGGAAGATGTTTCTTACAAGTACAGATAAGCAAGACTCTCAATGAAAAGTGTTAAGGTTGGTATAGTAGCCCTCTCTAAATGTGAGTCGTTGAGAGAGAAAAAAAAGATGATGTAATGCCAAAGATATAGATGTCTACTAAACAGCATGTTTCTTGCATTTTCAAATTACATTGTTTTCAACAGAGAATGATGGTTAGAAATTCAAACCATCAGGGAAACAGAAGCCTGGAGACTTCTCTCTCTCTCTTTTGGAGGATGAATGGACAGGGGAGGCAAGAGAGGGCAGATCAGGAAGGCAGAAGTAGGAGTCCTGCTGTCCTTGGGATGGTAAGGCAAGAAAGTGCAGGAGGAGATTGGAAAGTAAGTCTAAGAATGGAAAGAATCAGCCAGAGTGAGTGGGTGACTTCATGTCTCAGGAGAAAGCAATCATTCTGCTGCTTTCGGTGACTTGCTCATTTCAGCTAGCAGGAGTGCAGAGCCTGTAAGTAACCTTAGCCCACCCTGACCAGCAGGATGCCAGGAGGCCAAGCACTTACCAGTCCTCCCCACTTGTGTGAAAATCAGCGTTCTTCCCTCCCTGGCTTCCCTTTCATCACCTGTGTGGTTGGTTTTCTGTTCACCCCAAACCTCTGCTCCCAACAAACTCCACCAAGTTCAGCTTACCACCTTCCTAACTTGGCTAATATATGCTTTCCATCAGAAATGTCTTCTTTCCTTCTTTTTGCCACCAAACTATACTCCTATGTTACAGCAGACCGTTTGATCAATAGCCTTTCATTTCATTCATGGACCTTGGGAGACACATCCCCTTCTATTCTCTGTACCCAAAATTCCAACATCACGTGTGGTCTTTGGACAACTGAGGAACACAGGAGGTGAGGAAATACTCCGTAACTTGATTATGGTGATGACTGTACAAGTATAGACAATCGTCCACATTCATTGACGGGCCACTTCACATGTGTGCATTTTGCTGTTTGTAAGGTATACCCCAACGATGTCACCACACACAGACACAAGCCTAAACTCCCGTGTTGGACAAGGAGGGGCTCAGAGCACCAGTCTTCACAGATTGCCCATGTTTACTCTGAAAGGAGAAATGGAGTTGGACTCTACAGAAAATGCTGAAGTTAAAAATGTACTTTCCAGCAATAAGTCAAAAACTGAGTTGAGCACCTGCAAGAACCAGGCTTTACAGCTGCAAAGAAAACTATCTCTATACAAGTGTGTAATCTAATAAGGAAGAAGGAAAAGTAGAGATATTAAATCCAGTAAGTTCATGCTACAATAGAGGCAAGAGTAGGGAGCTAAGGAGAAAGATCATACACAGATGAATGTTGCAAAAGGCTTTGTAAGAAGCCCTAGAGAACAGTGGGCACCCTCCAGGATCACCAAAGTGGCAATGGGAAGATAGTGAGCTTTGTGTGTTCAGTACCTTGAACTAGACCACAGTTCTTGAAGATCCGGCCTCTTGACCCAGTAGAAGCTGAGATATCCCATTTGGACTGGAAGCTAATTGAGGAACTGAGGAATTATCCATGCATGAAGTTGCTAAGTATAAACTCTGATGCTTGGTATGTTCAGCTACTAAGCAGAGCATTTTGATTCAATGTAGTCCACTTTCTTTAGGAGTACGGTCTCATCTCAGATCATTCGTTATTTCTGATTATGTAGCTTAGCACCCAAAGGATTGTCTTTCTTGGTCAAAGACTCAGTGCTTTATTATGAATGTAAACTAAATTCCTCCTTTTGTTAAAACTTCAAAAACTTTCTAATTACTCGCCCTATTCCATACTTCAGAATACATTTGTATGATGCTTGCTTCCTAAAGATTCCCTCACTTCTCATTCTATTCCTTTTTTTTTTTTTTTTTTTTAAGAGATCCTCTTTTCTCCTATGCCTTATATATCTGGAAGTTCACCACTGTTGATCATATGTCTTTAGCCAAGATCCCTCGTCTTAGCTCCATTTGACCCAGTTGCTTATTGGGTCATGATAATGTTCTTAACTCCACGCTGACCTAGTTGTTTGCTGGGTTATAATAACAGCAGACACGTGCATACTGCCTCCTCTGTGCCAGGCACTGTCCTAAGCACTTTGCTTGTATTAACTCATTTTATCTTTAGAGCAACCCTTTATGGAAGGTGCTGTTATTGTATAACATCCTCTTGAGCTTCTCCCGACACTCCAAACTCAGCATGTGCTATACTAAAGTCACAATCATTCCCCTAAACCTTGAAACTAAACTTTCTATCCTACATTTCATTCATCAACATCATCTCCCAGCCAGAGCTCACACGAGAAACCTAGAAATTAAGTTTGACATCTTCTATATTCAATCCTTTGCTAAACACAAACACTTTTTCCTTCCATTTTTTCCCCATTAGGAAAAGTGGCTACAGGCTTTGTCTTTGGAGACAGACTGCTTAGATGTGAATCCTGGTTTTGCCACTTGAGAAGTTACTTAACATTTTGGAATGCCAGTTTTATTGAGAGCATTAAATGAGTTAGAACATGTAACGTGTTGAAAACAGGGCATGAGATGAAGTAATAAAATATTTCTTCCTCTTTCTGTTTTCAGTTGGTGGACAATATATTACTAAATAGATACTAAACCAGAGAACAAAATTAGCAACAAAGAACAAATTTTTGCTAAAGAACAAAGCAATTGGTGGCATACAGATGTGGGATTATGTCAGATTTTTGCCACTCATTATGTGTGATTTAGACAAGTTGGTTAATTCACTGAGACTATTTTTTTCTATTTTTTGTAGAGACAGAGTCTCACTTTATCACCCTCAGTAGAGTGCCGTGGCATCACACAGCTCACAGCAACCTCCAGTTCCTGGGCTTAGGCGATTCTCTTGCCTCAGCCTCCCAAGTAGCTGGGACAACAGGCACCTGCCACAATGCCCAACTATTTTTTTGTTGTTGTTGTTGCGGTTCGGCCAGGGCTGGGTTTGAACCTGCTACCCTTGGTATATGGGGCTGGTGCCCTACTCACTGAGCCACAGGTGCCACCAGAGACTACTTTTTTTTTGCCTGTAAAGTGAAGATAATACCATGCATCCACAAGGAGGGGAATAAGTATGACACTATTTGTAAATCCCCTCCAACAATTCCTGGCGTGAGAAGGCCTCTTCTCCCCAATCACTACTCCTGGATTCCTTAATCCACTTCTAAGAAGAAAATAATCTCATCATGCCAGAGAGATAGCAGGCATGATGGGTGGGAGGGAAGACAGAGACGCTCAGCTGATTGGTCAGCTTTGTCACGGGCTGCAGGACCCAGAGTCATGGGTGGGGTTCTGCCTCTCACATGCCCAACTCTCCAGCTTCATTCCCTTTCAGCTTCTAAACCATGACTTGGATGTTAACTCTCTCCCAGTGTTTAATACTCAGATTGCTGAAAAAGTACGTTCTCCTGCTTTTCTACACCCTTCACAGAGACTCTACTTTGAGCTCACCAGTGTTGAGTGTCATTTTATGTCTAAATTTAATGGTATGTGTGTGAGCCCCAGGGAATGAGGCCCTGGGCAAACACAGGGCTATGTTCACGCCATCACTTACAGCATTAGACAGTGTCAACAGGAGAGCATTAAATCTAGTAAGGGGCCCTTCTGAGCTTGGGGTCCTGTGCACCTGTGTGTGTTACATACCCATGAAGCCACACGGGTGGGGAAGACGTGGCTTCTTCCTCCAGGCGTCCTGTTGCCCTCCCTGGGTGATCACAGAAAACCCAACTCTTTCTCAGTCTTTTCCCCCCTTAGCCCAACTCAGACATTAGCTCATTACCCACAGGGGCCCTGACATCAGATCTCTCATCTCACCGTCCCTGGGGACCAGTGCATTCTTACAGCCTGCAGTTACCAGACTTCGCCAGTGAACTTTGGTTTTTCTATTTAAAAACAAAAGAGTGTGCTGTGGAACATGATGATGATTCTTGAAAGTCAACATAGAGTAAGTTTTAATTTAGTGCCACACAAAGGGATTTTACCATTAGTTTCCTGTTTAATCTTTAAAATCATCTCACCAATAGCTACTGTTATAACTCCATTTTACAGATACATTTACAGGTTTAGAAGGATGGAGTATTTTATACCGGGCCTCACAGGGAGAAAGTGGCAGAGCTGGGGTTAGAGTCCACTCTCTCTAATTCCTGAGTGAGAGTTTGGAGGGTTGTAGAACAGGATGAGATGAAGAACAGCAAGAGGAAACCCTTAATGAAGAAGGAACACATTGTGTTTCTTTAGGAAGATTAAATACTATTGAGATGCCAGTTTCTGCTATGCAACTTTATAGTTTTGAGGCAATTAAAAAAAATGCTAAGTTTTTTTTTGTTGGTTTTATTGTTGTTGTTGGAATGGCTCTTTGGGAGGAATAATGTTGCTCTAGGCAGGAAAACTGTAAAATACTAAAATAATGAAGGGTAGGAGGAATGCCCTATCTTAAAACATTCCACAAAGCTGCAATAATATGAACTGTGAGTCTGAGGCCTCAGAGTTGATAGATTGACGAGTGTACTAGAATAGATTGTCCAGAGATACTTTTATGAAATATAAGAATTATGTGTATGAATATGACAATTTGAGTTATCAGTTAGAAAGAGGGGAATATTCATAAGTTATGTAGCAACTATTAATTAACTATTAGTGAAAAATCGACACCAAATTTGACTCTTGGAATATAGTGGAATTATAGGGAAGAAAATAAAATACAAAGCCACTGAAGCTAGCTAAGTATTACTATTAGGAGAAAGAAGTACTGATTTTTTATCCTACAGGAAGGTGCCTATAGTTCATAATAATGTGTTACATATTTCAAAATAACTGAAAGATACCACAAAGAAATAATGAATATTTGAGGTAACAGATATAGCAATTACTCCAATGTGATCATCCCACAAGGTATATGTGTATTATAATATCACTTTGAATCCCTTAACTAATATGTAATTATTGTTTGTCAATCAAAAAAATATTTTTAAACTTAGAAGTAAGTACTGATGTTTGTTTCTATGTGGGGATTCTGAATGGAGAAGGTCTATCAAGGCCCACAAGGAATGTCATAAGTGATGGAGGGAAGGGTGGATTTGGCCACATTAAGATCAAATCTGTGTGTCACTCATCATGGAATTTAGAAACAGTGATGGTGGCCACATGACAGATGGGGAGTTTCTAGCACTTGTCTCCTCATTGAACACTCACTGGACCCACAGTGCACACAGGAAGATGCCTTCACAGGGGGGTGAGGATCCAGATAAGGGCTCACCTGGGTGGAGTCTAGAAATGAGAAAGAGTGAGGAGGGTAGCAAGGGCCTGTCGCAGTGCCCTTCCCACCCTGGGCTGTCCCATGTGGAGAGAGATACCCCTGCATGAGTGAAGGAGAGTAAAGTGAGTCCCTGACTTTGCAGCAGATCCCAGAATCAGTCAAGCCCCCAGGATACCCCACTCCAGGCCTCCTCACAGCCCCAAGCTCCAGGCCCCCAAATGCCAGGTTGGTCTTCCCAGCCCCAGCCTCTGGGCTGAGCCCCACAGAACTACCCTCCAGCCTCGCTTCAGCACCGGGCTGGCCCCAGTGACTCAAGACCCCAGGCACCTCAGGCTGCAAGCTGAGGTCCCCATGGATCCAGGACCCAGGATCAATCTGGAGGACTCAGTGCAGGAACACCCAAGTAGCAAGGTGTCATCCACACAACCCAGCTTTAAATGTGTCCCTACAGACTGAGTCTCCAGGCCTACCCCAGTGGCAGGCTAATTACTGTGAATCCAGGATACAGTTCCACACCTTTGGAATCAAGCCCTCGGTCCACCCTGAGAGCCAAGGCACCAGGTCCTGCTACCCATGACCCAGGAACTGCTCCATTCAGCACGAGGACTCCATCCAGAAGCCTGGCTGGGCGTCAGCGTCCAGTAGCACCTGCCTCTCCTCCTTCCAGATCAGTCTTGTCAGCATGCAAATATCCTACAATTCCTCTCACATATTTTCAAAAACTTCTTAATGACATAGAAAAATGCCTGGCTTCTTACACTTGGCTTTAATTCTGGCATTTATCTTATTTCTGTCCTGCTACCTACTCAAACGTGGGATTCCTTCTCTTTTCTTAAATTCAAGAATCTAGCAGTTTTCATATTGTGATACCCAGACCAGCACCATTAATAGCAGCTGACAAGTTGTAAAAAATGCAAATTCTCTGGCTCCACCCCAGACTCAGTGAATCAGAAACTCTGGGGGTGAGGCCCAGCAATCCATCTTTCTGAGTCACTGCTCCAAAGCCTCCACCACTCCAAGGCTATGGTTTGAAGGAAATGTTTGATAAAGGCATTTATGAGTTGCTTAAAAGAATCACATCTCGGGCCACCCTGCAAACAACTTAAAAATGACATATGGATCACTCTTTCTAGAAACCCTTCTGCCCCCCACCTCTGCCCATCAAGGGGTGTCTCTGGATATCTCCTTGGTTCCCTCCTCTCCAAGGCCGCCTTCCTTTTCCTCCTTCCTCTCCTTCCGCTCTCTGGAATAGAAACAATGGTTCTAGCTGCCCAGAACCTCTGTTGTCTTTTCTCTTTCCAGAACTTGTACTCTCAAGATAATCTCCAACTAAAGACAAACAGTCCTTAAGAAGAGGGGTTGTGCTGTTCACTATTGGATTTATTGGATATTCCTAAGAGTGTGTGTGTGTACATAGACACAGTATAGATAGTAGAAATCATCCTATACACACACAAATGCATCAATAAAACAAAATGTGGACACGTACCAGATGACTAATAGATGGATTTGTCATCATTGCTTCCTCTTCCTGCATCTTTTTAACTATCCTTTTTTCTTTGTATTTTCCAAAGTTTCTGCGCTGATTTTATGGGGATGGCAGAAACAAAGAAAGAAACAAGAATAAAAAAGAAGGCAGGCAGGGGGAACAAAAGGGAGCAAAGAAATCAGAAGGAAATTAGCTTCTCTGGGCAAGTCGGGACACTGTGGCCTGACCACAGTGAAAGTCCCTGGGGTGGCGCAGATGGAGCCCCAGGGGTCAGGGGTGGAGGCTAAGTCCTGTACGTGGTGCTGTGTATGCCCCCCCGAGTGTGCCAGCTCATCTTCTGTCCCTGCAGCCCGCTGTGTGATGGGAGCAGCAGAAGGCCAGGGATGTGGTCTTTCTTTGTGTAGGAAGGCAGGGATGTCATGCCACACACGGGGTGTGTAATTATAAAGAAATGCAAATTTGTCCAGCAACCAAATAGAAAATGGTTAAGTACACGTTCTAAATATAAACCACACAATGCCATACATACAAGGAAAAGAGAGAGACAGAGAACAATTGGCAAAGTACAAAAGGGTATGGTTGTCACTTGCTGTGACAAAGTTCTGTTTCTAACCACTTACTTTGTTGTCCCCCCTTATCCGCAAGGTTCAGCCCAGTCTGTCTCACCTTATCCTGAGCTAACAAGGGAAGTCTAAATGTTAAATGCCTCGTTAACACTTCCTGCCACCAGGGGCAATTGTGTCTCCGTGATTTTCTTAACTTCTTGAGGCTCAATTCCTTCATTTCTAATTTGGGGGGGCCTAGTGCCTGAAAATCTTTCCTCTCTGCCTTCTAGCAGGTTGTCCATTTCTCTCTTATCTCTACAAAAGTATGTTTTATGCCACAAGGAGGAAATCATCTTTTTCCCTTTATATTTCCAAAGCTTAGTTAGACCAGTTTTCCTTATTTTAGAATCAAGTTAAGCATGCCATGTTGTAGGATAAACAGATTCCAGTCTCAGGAGGAGTACACATGTAAAGGGTGTGTCTGAGCTCCTCCTGTCGCACTGTGCTTCCTGAGTCCATTTTGGTCTGTCTCTGCCCTATGCTGCCTGTTTGCTATGACAGCATATTGCTCCTGTCCATTTGCAGAGCTGTGCCCAGCTCCAACCATCTCTGCTACTTCCCATAGCTAGAAAACAAGGCACTGTGGTTTGAGTGGTGCTCTTTTACCCAATGCTTGTTGACATTTATTGAAAGAGGTGCCTTAATTCTGCAAGTTGGGGCAGTTTTAGAATCACACTTGCTAAATAAAGGCTCTTCTAAGAATATAAAGAAGCAAGATCTGTTGATGCATAAAACTGTGCTGGTGCTTCTGGAATTCAGCAACAAATATGAGTATATAAGCCACAGAACAGGATAATTCGTAGGTATGTGGTTTTAGGTGGGGGACAGGACACACCCAGACCAATGGCTTAAATAATGTGTAATTTTATTTCTCTCTCACCGAACAGTTGCCAGGTAGGTGGGCTGGGGCTGCATACACCCTATATCGTTCTTGATGTCTGATCCCTTGAGTGCTCTAGTTCCATGCACACCCAGTTTTATTGTTTACTTGATTGCATTTGGCAGATATTGGGCCCTTTACTAATTAAAGGCTTATGGCAACTGAGCATGGAGCAAGTGTATGGAAACCATTTTTCTAACAGCAAGTGCCCCCTTCATATCTTTGTGTTGCGTTTCGGCAATTCTCATAATATTTCAAGCTTTTTCGGTGTTATAATATCTGTTATGGTGATCTGTGATTAGTAATCCTTGGCATTATTATTATCATTGCTTTGGGGCATCACAAACCATGCCCCATAAGATAGAAAAGGTGGCCAGGTGCTGTGGCTCATGCCTGTAGTTCTAGCACTCTGAGAGGGCGAGGCGGGTGGATTGCTTGAGCTCAGGAGTTCAAGACCAACCTAAGCAAGAGTGATATTCCATCTCTGCTAGAAATAGAAAAGCTAACCTGGTATACTGGCAGGTGCCTGTAGTCCCAGTGACTTGGGAGGCTGAGTCAAGAGGGTTGCTTGAGACCAAGAGTTTGAGGTTGCTGTGAGCTATGATGATGTCATGGCACTCTACCCAGGTGACAGAGTGAGATTCTGTCTCAAAAATAAAAACAAAGAAAGATAGCAAACTTAATCAATAAATGTTGTCTGTGTTCCAACTGATCTACTGACCCATCATTTCCCCATCTCTCTCCCTTTTGTGGGGCCTCCCTCGTCCAAGAGCTATGACAGTATTGAAATTGGGCCAATTGCTAATATTGAAATGGAACTAAGTGTTCAAGTGAAAGGGAGAGTTGCACATCTCTCATTTTAAATCAGAAACTGGAAGTGATTTAAGGTTAGAGAGGAAGCATCTTGAAAACTGAGACAGGCTGGAAGTTAGATTTCTTGTGCCAAACAGTAGGCCAAATTGTGGAAAAGCTCTCGAAAAACATTGAAACTGCTACTCTAGGGAACACAGGAATGATAAAAGCATAAGACAAACTTATTGCTGATTGGAAGAATGTTTGAGTGGTCTGGATAGAATATTAAACCAACCACACATTCCCTAAGCTAAGCCCAGAGCAAGGCTTTAATTATCTTCAGTTCTAGAAGGCTGAGAGAGCTGAAGAAGTTGCAGGTGAAAAGTTTGAAGTTAGCAGAGGTTGACTTACCATATTAAAGAAAAGACGCCGTCTCTGTAACATAAAAGCGCAAGGTAAAATAGCATGTGCTGATGCGGAAGTGCCGCTCAGATAACTGCGGAAGGTGGCTACAATAAACAATGTATATTTCATGTAGACAAAACATATTAGAAGGAGATGCCATCTACAACTTCCACAGGCAGAGAGGAGTGGTCAATTTCTATCTTCAAAATTTCAAAGGGCAGACTGACTCTCTTGTTAAAGGCTGATGCAATGCTAATGTTAAGTTGCAGCCTTTGCTCATTTACCATTTTAAAATCCTAGGGCCCTTAAGATTTAATTATGCTAAATACACTCTGTGCTCCATAAATGAAAAAGAAAAAAAAAAAAAAATGCAAAACTAAAAGCCTGAATGATAGCATGTCTGTTCACAGTATGGTTTACTGAATATTTCAAAACCAATACTGAGATCTACTACTCAGAAGCGAAGACTGCTTTCAAAATATTACTGCCCACTGACAAAGTGCCTGGTTTTCAAGAGTTATGCTGGAGGGGTACGAAGAGATTAATGTTGCTTATATGTCTGATAACACAATGTCCGTTCTGCCATGCATGCATTGAAGAGCAATTTTAACTTTCAAGTCTTATTGTTTAAAAAAACAAACAAACATTGTGTAAGGCTATCGCTGCCATGTACAGTAATTCCTCTGATGTAACTAGGGCCAATTAAGTGGAAAACCTTGTGGAAAGAATTCTCCATTGTAGATGTCATGAGGAACATTCCTAAGTCACAGGACAAGGTCAGACTCAGTGTTAACAAGAGTTTGGAAGTTTATTCCAAGCTTCATGGGTGACTTAAAGGTGTTTAAGACATCAGTGGAGGCAGTAACGCTGGTGTGGTGTAAACAGCAAAGAAACTAGAATTAAAAGTGAGCCCTGAACATGTGACTGAATTGCTGCAATCTCACGGTAAAACTTGAACAGATGAGAAGTTGCTTCTTAAGGATGTGCAAAGAAAAAGGGGTTTCTTGAGATAGAATCTACTCCTGATGAAGCTGCTGTGAACGTTCTTGAAAGAAGAACAAAAGATTTACATGACTGTCTAAACTTAGCTTATAAATCAGGAGCAAGGATTGAGAAGACTGAATCTAACTTTGAAAGAAGTTCTGCTGGGGGCAAAACACCATCAAACAGCATTGCATGCTACAGAGAATATTTGTGAAAGGAAGTGTCAATTAATGTGACAAAACTTCACTGTTGCCTTGTTATAAGATATTCCCAGAGTCATCTTAACCTTCAGCCACTACCACCCTGATCTGTCAACAGCTGTTAACATCAAGACAAAACCCTTCATCAGCAAAAAGATAATGACTTTCAAAGGCTCATTAGCATGTTGTCACAATAAAATATTTTTAAATTAGGGTGTGTATATTGTTTTCTCAAGCATAATGCTATTGCATACTTAATGCACTATGGTGTAGTGTAAACAGAACTTTTACTTGCACTAGGGAATCAAAAAGTTTATGCACCTTGCTTTATTCCTGTATTCACTTTACCACAGTGGTCTAGAACACAACCATTAGTATCTCAGGTTCATCTTTATTACCAATTCCTGGTTAGCAAGGAAGAAGGAATAATCTAAGGGAAGTAACATAGACTTCCTTCATTCTGCCATTGGCCTAAATGTTGTCACATGACCAAGCCTACTGCAAGAATCCTGGGAAATGTAGTCTATAGGTGCATAGCTGAATACCCTGTTGGAACTGGAGCTAGGGAGATGTGTACTGAAAGGAACAAAGGAAAAATGGTTTCTGGGAGGATGTATTAGTTTTTCTAGGGCTGTTGTAACAAATTAGTGCTAATTGGGTGGCTTAAAACAACAGAAATGTATTCTTTTCACAGTGTTGGAACTGCAAGTCCAAAATCAAGGTGCCAGCTGGCCTGGTTCAGTCTGGAGGTTGTGGAAGAGAATGTGTTCCAACTTTTCCTCTAGTTCCTGTTGGTTTTGAGCAATCAACCCTTGGTGTTCTTGGCTTGTAGCTTTATCCGTCTAATCTCTGCCTCTGTCTTCATGTGACCCTCTTTTGCTGTGTGTCTGTGTCCAAATGGTCTTCTCCTTTCTCTTTTAAATATTAAATTATTAGGTGTAGGGACCACTCTAATCCAGAATGACTGTATATATTACCGCATATACTCGAGTATAAGCTGACCCGAGTATAAGCCGACCCCCTTAATTTTACCCTAAAAACTGGGAAAACTTAGTGACTCGAGTATAAGCCGAGGCGGAAAATGCAGCAGCCACTGGTAAACTTCAAAAATAAAAATATATACCCAAAACAATTACAATAATTGAGGAATCTGTAGGTTAAATGCTTTTCAATATTTATTGCTAAAGAAAAACTGTAAACTAGCAACAACAACTTTAAAACTTTAAATAAAGTGCAGAAAACCATAGCTTAACAGGTAATCAAGCTAAATCCCAAAGGTTAAAATCCTTCAAAACTGGATTCCTCCTCATCATCATCTGTATGTCCAAACAGAGTTTCAGCTGTATCTGATGTGAGGGTATCAGCATAGACATTGTCATCATCACTGAGTTCAGAGATATCATCATCACTGCTGTCCGTCTCATACAAAGCACAGTCTTCACTGCCATCCATCGCATTACTAATGCTGCATTTCTTGA